>OY101448.1:48680126-48985462 GCA_956483635.1 Panzeria rudis | reverse complement strand
AAACCTTTTTAACTACATTTTACAGATAGCAAGTTGAGTAGAAATCAGATGATATTTCACACATCAAGAGTTTGTTTTTCATTTTGATCTCAGTACTTTTAACGGTTAAAATTTTTGTATAGGAGCTTGGCATTATTTTCACTTTTACGTTTTTTGGGAATTATTAATTATATTGTACGGGAATGGAGTTTTAGCGACGTCTGTCCTGATCTTAGAATTGCAGCGCTTGTCCTCCACAGTATCTTTGTGGTAACAGCAATTAAATATTTAAAAAATCGATGTGGTAACCTTTGTAAATTTGCGTGGATTTTTTTATGTTTGCACCTTTCGTTTCTGATTGCTGCCGTAAACAGAAAACATTTTTAATATTGTTTTCAGACAAGTATTTGTTCGAAATTCACTTTTAAGTTAAATAAACAGTTTGTCGGGTACAGAAAATGTTTCATTTTGAGCTCTTACTCATACTGTAAATAACAACAACAACCAGTTTTTAATGGTCCGATTTCAGTAAAAAATTTGTCTGAGCTTATATATTTTTTTATTGATTATGAAAAAACATTTTTAGACAATTATATGCACGATGTTTTATATGAATTTCCAATTTTGTTACTGGTCCTTCTCTATCATAATGTAGCTAATTTTTTTTTTTAAATAGGGAAAGCGGCCGGAGCAATTGAGTTGCTTGTAAACTTCACACACAGTTTCTTAAAGCTTTAATGTAAGCCATACACTTTGCGACCGTTGGTACAACTCAGCTAGTAATCACGTTATATGTTTGTCATACAAACGATACAATTTATTGTGTGGTCTCATACACAACTTCATTTTGCAACCAAGTTGCTATCAAGTACACATCTTCCATTTTATGTGATCCGCAAAATAATACTATCATTCAGTGTTTAATGCATGGTGGTCACAACAATAATAAACACGTATACACGTGTAAAATTGTATGTGCCAGACACACAAACGTTGCGACAGTGTTGATCTTTCGTACAACAAACACACAACTTAATACAACGAGCCCACAAACGTTGCAATTTCGTGTACAACCTACTCAAGTTGTACCAATGATCGTAACGTGTATGGCCTGCTTAATGAAAAAATAAAAATACGGTTTTTATTTATTGTTTTATATTTCAATATTTATTTTAATTTATTCAGTTGTTGTTTATTTCTTTTGTTTTTTGTTTTTATAAGACCCTTGATATCCTCAGATGTTTTTTTTTTCTTATTATATTTATCATTTTTAATTATACTTTCCAATCATTATAATTGTTACAATTATTATTTCATTTATATTTATTTGTTAATAATCTTTTCTTTTTTTTTCTATTTTGCTTGTAGATAGAATTGTATTTATTTAGTTTTGGTAGCAGTTGTTATTCTTACAACTCCTATTAAGAAACATTTATTCATCATAGATTTACTTGTATGTACGTATGTATGTATGCTTTAAGGGCAGTTTCTAATTTGTGTAGTAATACGTGAGTGTATGTTTGTTTGTGTGTGTCTGTGTGTGTGTGTGAGTTCATTCAAAATAATGAAGGTTTTAACTTAAAATCACATGTGTAAAATAAGAAACTATTTAGTTATTTGCGAAATTTCTTGTCATAAATATATTTTGGTTTTCTGTTCAATTATTTATTTTATTTCCGGTGATAATTTGATAATGTTGCATCTTTTTTATTTTTCTCTTAATTATATTAAAGTTTAGAATATTTTTTTGTTTTTGCTTTTATTTTCTTTCATAGTTTTTTCTTTTTATCAAGACATTAATTGTACATTATTGATCTACAATATAGACTAATATTATTTATATTTTAAGGGTTCTTGAATTTTATTTTTTTTTTGCTAATAAATATCTTTAATTTTTTGTTTATTTTATTTATAATTTAGTTGTTTATATTATTTATATATAGTGTTTTCATTTTATATAAATTCTTATAGGTTTTCTCCTTATATTTTATAACTTATTTTAATACTTGTATTATAGTTTTTTTTATATCATTTTTGTTTGTTTATTTTTTAGATTTAATTAAATTTCCCTGTTTTTAATGTTTGCGTGTGTGTGTTTCCTTTTTTAATCTACAATAATTATTTACATTAAATTTTCAGTTCCTTATTAAAGTGTTTTTTTCCATTTCAAGCAGTAACTTTTATTTCTTTCTTTTTAAATTTCTACCAGTGTTTTTATAATTTTTGTTTGCTATTAAAGCAAATTCTTTTACGTTTTGTGTGTATTTTTAATTAATTTAAATTTTTTATCCTTATTTAAGCTTATTTTTGTTTCATTACTAATAGGTAACTGACTCCTGCTCTTTTTTATGTTGTTGTTTGTTAATTAATACTTTTTTAGTTTTAGCCAATTTATAGTATAATTTTTTTATAACCAATTATATATTACTGCTAGAAATTTCTTAATAGGATATCGATCTTTCAATATACATATATTAATTGCATGTCTATTTATACTTCCTCTTAGTTTTAATTATTTATACAATTAATTACAAATTTCTTTGTATATTTTGTTATTGGTCATTTTATATTTACAAAAATGTCTTTAAAGTAAGACGATTTTGACACAATTTTTTCTTTGCTTTACGGGATTTGCTGTGGAATGTTGTGAATTGCTTTTGTATTTTTTTTTTTCATAAATTTTTACAAAGCTATAACATAGTTTTAATAAATAAAATTATTTTTGAACTTTATTCTTAATAAAAACTATTATATGCTGACAATTTTAGAGATTTCAATAGAACTCTCATGATTTATTGAAATACAGGTTTTTTACCAAAAAAAGAAAAACGAATTTTTTTTTGCAATAGCATTTAGTTTTTTTGCTAAACTAAAAGCTTTTTCGAATTAGGTAATAACGTAAGGTAGGAACTATCGAATGGAAAAATTTAGTTTTTTCCTGCGTTGGATTCATCATACTTACCTTGATCGAAAATATTGGAGGCTATTCTTAAAAACGCGTCGAGAAAGTGAAAATTTGCTTTGAAACAAAAAACAAAGTTTCAACAATTGTTTTTGTTTTCATTATATTTCTAATATGAAATAAACGTGAAAATTTAAGCACGTTGCTCTCTCTTTTAAAACCGGTAAGTTTTGTATGATAAACAAAAATATTTTTTTAGATTTATGGTATTTTGTTTTTTGTTTACATGTAACTTTCACTAAGTCGACGCGTATTCCAGAATAGCCACCATTGATTTTCTTATAGAAGATTGCACATTTTTGGCATGATTCGGTAAAACGAAATGATTAAACAGAACTAAGTCTTCAACTTCCGGCAAAATTGCTGTGAAATAAACAGGCCCGGAACTAAATCAACGGCAGTAGCTGCAAAATGCTCTCTTATTATTCTTTATTTATTTATTTTTTTTTCGTACGAAAACTATATGAAATTTTATTAAAACAAGGCAACATTGTTGAGAGAATGAGTGACTAAAACTGAGAGCATGAGAAAAACGTTCTCAAAATAAAATAGATTCTATCTCGTGAGTGCTTTTTACGGTGTATTATTAATGATGAAACAGAACTAAGTCGTTCACTTGAGGCAAAAACGATTTCAAATAAACAGGCCCGAAACTAAATCGATAGCAGTAGCTTCAAAATTCTTTTATATTATTGTTTATTTTATTTTTTTTTTTCGTATAAAAAGTATATGAAATTTTATTAAAACACGGCAAAATTGTTGAGAGAATGAATGACTAAAACTGAGAGCATGAGAAAAAACGTTCTCAAAATAAAATAGATTCTATCTCATGATTGCTGTTTACGGCGTATCATTAATGATGAAACAGGACTAAAGGCTCCATTACTCATACGTAACGTTGATATACTTGCATGTTGCTGATCGTTTAAGTCTGCAACTTCAGGCAAAAACGCTGCCAAATAAAAAGGCCCAAAACTAAATCGACGGCAGTAGCTTCAAAATGCTCTAAATAAACAATAATATTATTTTCTTTTCTTCTTATATTTCCTAAGAAAAATTTATGAAATTTTATTAAAACACGGCAATATTTTTGAGAGAATGAGTGGCTAAAACTGAGAGCATGAGAAAAAACGTTCTCAAAATAAAATAGATTACATCCCGTGATTGCTTTTTACGGCGTATGATTAATGAAAATTTGTATGGAAAAACTCGTCTAGCCCCAGTTCTGTTTCATCATTATCTCATGACTGTTTTTGACGGCGTATGATTACTGCCAATTTTTTGGAAAAACTCGTTTAGCCCCAGTTCTGTTTCATCATTTAATGTCAATTTGTATGGAAAAACTCGTATAGTCCCAGTTCTATTTCATCATTATTTCATTACTGCTTTTTAAAGCGTATGATTAATGTCAATTTGTATGGAAAAGCTCATCAAGACCAAGTTATGTTTCATAATTAAATCAAACGTGTGTGAAAATCAGCTAAAAAGTTAGTTAAAGACTGTGTGTTTTTCACACAAATCACGAATCAGAGCGAATCAAAAGGGTGAATAGTACACATTTTAACATTCAATAGTTGGACATTAGCGTGCATATTATTTGTATTGGCAATTTTTTCTCATGAAACAATTCACGTCTTACCTCATAGAAAGTTTGGGCGTGATGGAAAATTGATTCTCCAAATGTTTTACGACCCTGGGTCCACACCCTCCCGTGCCGACTTACGATTAAAATTTTATTCAATTATACTCATACGGCATGATGAATAACAACTCGGGATAAATGATTTCATCATAGAAAACTTTCTTAAAAAAAGTTGTTGTCTGTGAACTTTCCAACAGCTTTTGCTTTAACTAACTTAATTTTTTTAATATGAAGATGTTGGACCAATTTAATTTTGGCTAAAATATTATGGCTTATTTTTTAACACGTGCCACAAAACCTCTAAAAATATCAGAAAGTTCCGCTCACTAGGAGCACTGTAAACCTGAATAAAGTCCAGTATGAGAAAAGCTCAATGCTGGGATTTTTTGAATATATCGATGATATTCCACGCTGGTAAGACCGAAATGAAAAAAGCGTAAAATAGTTGAACATGCGAGAAAGGAGAGTTAGGGAAGTTCCAAACATTTAAAAAAAGTTCATTAATAGGTGCGACATTCTGGTAGTTGAGTTTACTAAAATTAGTAGGATTTTCCCTACGGTGCTGTTGCTGCCGTCGCTGGTAGTATAGGTAAAGGGCTCTGATGAGTAGACTTGGTAGTCTCGAAACAGTTGTCAGGTCAACCTTCCGTACATCCAAATTTTCCTTTGAATGTTCAATATTTACATGCTTTACAATTTCTTTCTTAAATAAAAAATCATTTGATCGAAAGATTAAATTGAAAATGAACTTAATCAAAACTAATTAAATAACTTTCGACATTAAAAAAATGTTTTGCCCGTGAAGTCCCAAAAAAATTTTGTATCGATAATTTCCGATTTTGAGGGTGTACTGCAATTTTTTACAATGGGAAAATTATCTACCCAACTAGACCTACAAACGTCACTAAGTTGTTTTTCACGAGTAAAAAACATGCCATTTTATAAAAGCGTGTTATTTTTAAATTAAAAAAAATTTACGTAACACATATCATTACTGATGGAATTTTTTGAACTATATGAAGGAAGAAATAATGAATTAAACAACCTCAAAGAGACTCTGTTTATCCTGTAATAAAGTTGGCAGATTTTTAAAATGCCTTATTACGATAAAACCTGCAATATTTTGTAGTCATATTTCTTTAATTAAAACTGGAAAAAAAGTCTAAACTAAAAGTAACCCTCTGAAGGAACAATTATAAAATGTAAAATGTCTTTCATTATTTTAAATTGCCAATAAACAGATGGCTTTAAAGTCATATTAAAAAAATTACGAATAATTAAACTGAAATAAAATCTTCTTACAATTTCTTAATTTATTAAACTACACTTTTATACCCAGAATTTATGCTAATTTAAGTAATAAATTCATTTCATAACTTGTTTTTGGTTATTAATATATACAAACTTAATAATCTGGACTTACAATGCAAGTGCATGCATGGTATCATTATTATTAACATTTTTACAGTAAATTTGTGTTTAAATATTTACAATTAGTATTTTACTGTAAATGAAATTCAAAATGAAAAACTGATATGAATTACAAATAAATTGATCTTATGCATTAAATATGCACAAATATGCATTGATTACTTAGTATTTTGCTATATTTAAATATATTGCATTTGTATGAGTGTATGTAGATTTGGTAGAATTGCATATATTACTGTATTTCTGTTAATGGAGTTTAATAAATTTGTAAATACATAATTCAAATTAGTATACTTTTTGTCCTGAGTTTTTAAAATGTTAAAAGAATTTCTAGCTTTTGCTTAATATGCTAATATATTTTTTGTTCTTCATACACACCGGCATTCTTACAGACATAAGATCAATTTAATTGTTAGCCCATTCTTTTATTTATGTTAAATGCATTAAATTGTTCTAATTATGTTTGTTTTATATCTGATACTTTACACATTTATCTATTTTTTGTTTTTTATTATATTATTTTGGCCTATAGTTTTTTTTTCTTCTGTTTGTCTTTTGGTGTAGTAAAATATATTCTTATACTTTCGTTATAATTTAAGTGAATTTAACTACTTTTGTTTCTTATTGAAAAATGTCCTTTAATCGCTTTAAGCCAATGTAATTTCTTCAACTAATTCAGCAATTTCTTCTTAATTTCTAAATACTATGAGTTTTTATTTGTGGCATTTTCCCATTGAAATTTTAAAAATCACTAAAGAATTGTACCTAACTTAATTGTTAAAATATTTATTTTTAAAAGCCAAATGAAGACAGGCAGATTATATGCTGTGAAACGAAGAAGGAAAAATATATATGTTGTAAATGCAAATAATATTGATGTAATGAAAAATAAACATAAACTATTAATGTTTTCAAAGTGCTTTAATAACACTACGCAACAAAATGAACCTTTTGTCATAACGTTTGATTGCCATTTTATTTTTTTAACGTATTACTAACGATAAAAACGGTCCAAATTAAAAATTCTATGGATAATGTTTTTTTTTTTAATTTTTAAGGTTTTTCTAAAATTTAATATTTTGCAAGAGGCACGATAGGGGATTTTGGAAAAAAATGGAAATAAATCTGCACTTTTTAAGTGAGCCATCCGATTTTTTTTAAATTTTATACGGCATTTTAGAAGACGCGGATGAGCTTAGTTTTGGTGATTGGAATATATACCTTTAAAGGGGGTGGAGCTACAAGACCGCAAATTGGGTCACCTCGGGCTTATGAAAAATTCAATCATATTCCAAGCAAATTTTTTAAATCTAATAAACAAGAGTTTTGCAATTAGATTTGCCTGTGCAAGAGGTGAAAAGAAGTCCCACAAATTTATGGGTTTCCGCTTACAGTCTAGGAGATAGTCGACAAGAAAATTTAAAATGTTAGCTTTTTTACTCACATTGGTGCACTGTTTTGCTAATGGGGAAATCAAATTTTATCCGATTTGCAAAAACTTGTTTTTTGTAGATTTATAGCAAAGTTTTTAATATTCTGAAAAAAATTTTTTTAAACAAAATTTTTTCAGAATATTAATATCTCAACTCAATCAAAAGTTATATGCAGTTTAATTTCAAATTTAAAAAGAAATCGATTTTCCTCCTTTTTTCAGGAAAACGTGTGTTAATGGTTTCGTTGTTATAAAAATTTTTTGCATTAATACTTACACCATGTTTATACCTATTTGAAGGGTAATACTATGTCATATCACAAAAAAAATTTTTTTAAATTATTGTTATTAAATTAGCCAGAGCGTTTCAAAATAGAGCTATTTTCATTGTAAATATCAGTTTTAAAGCGCGTTTTCTCAAATCACTGTAAGCAATAAGAGTAACAAATCACCTTGAGGCCTAATGTGCCCTTAAATATTTTCCAAAATATTACTTACGCCTGGCTAAAAATAAGAAAAATGCAGCGAAAATACTGAAAAAATAAATTTTTGGGATTTTCTAGAATTTCTTTGGGAATTGCGGGGTCCAGAGGCAAATATTATTTTTTTTTGTTCTTGCATGATATTTAGTACATAAATTCTTATATAGGGCTTTACGCTCAAAAATAAAAATGGGTTTATATATAGCCGTTTTTCATTTTTTTTAATTTAAAAATAAAAAATAAAAATTTTTTAATTTCGCAGAAAAAAAATATATTTCATCACTGAAATCATTTCGGATATAAAAAAAATGTTTGAACACCTTAAAAGTAATTTTATTTCAAGGGTGTTGGTGGTGTTTGTATTAAAATTGGACGGGCCCTTTCCAAGTTATGATAACATCACTGGACAGTCTTTTCAAAAATCCCTAGTTTTAGAAAAAAATTGTTTTTAAATATCCATAGAATTTAAAATTGTTGCTGTTTTTGTATTTAGGGGACCATACATAAACAGCAACAAAATATAGTACACAAAATATAGGTACTCCTTGGCATTTTTCTTGTTACATAGTGTAATGTTGTCAAACTGAAGTTTCCACTTACCTACAAAATTTTACAGTTCTATAAAAATGTGCAAATGTATTTCCAAACACCTCTATCTATATACTTACGTATAGAAAAATTATCAATGTCTGTATGTTTGTTTAATGTTTATTAGTATAAGTTTAATTATCTGAAAATCTGTTGGGTATATTTATGTCGATTCCCGACCGCTTCTTAATACAAATGTTTGATAACACCTCACTGTAATTTTTGTATAAGTTTCACCACAAACGGATTTCCCATAAGTATAAGATCAGGTATTACCAGATCATATAAGATCCTTGTTGGAAAATGCAGTTGGAGTTATAGCTATGAGAAAAATATGTTGAGGCTTGAGCCAACTTTCGTATGAAAAAAGTGGTCTGGAATAATATTTGCCTTGGGGAAATTATTGCTCGAAAATAAATTAAAAATTAGGGCCGCAGAAACCGGGAACCAGAAATAACGTATGGATTTGTATGTCTTGTAAAAATTATGCTCTTAAATTAAATAAATACAAATCAAAACGCGCTTTATTTGAAGCTTTACATTTTTTTTATTTAATTTCAAATTCAATAACTAATTTAGATAAAAATACTCACCGCCTTAGTTAAAAACCCGTGTACACCAAACTTTCTTATATGTTACTGTTTGTGGTTGTACTGTAAAACACTGCAAAATTGGAAAGTTTAGTTTTCAAAGGTAGATGTATATAATTTTCGCCTTAAAATTTTACAAGAATTTTTGTATCAAAATAAAAATAGTCTGCAAATATGCAAATATTTCTTGATTGATCTAATATGGATTAAATTATATAGAAAAAAAAAAACTTTTAAATATTTGAAATTAAACTTTGAGAAAAATTTATAATTAAGATGTTTTCTTGTGTATTAAAATTAATAGTATTAATATTAAAAATATAAGGGTTGAATTCAGAATCACGGCACATTATTTGCATTACGGATTTCTATACAAAATTCCAAACGCGGGAAGGGACATGACTATATTAGGCTTTGATGCCCTTTCCGATTTCATATCAAAGATCCTAGAGAGTTGTCCGAATAGTGAAATTTTTGTTGCTGGTGATTTAAATATTCACAACTCATCTTGGCTTCGCCATTCGAATCATAAAACTCCGGAAGTCCAATATGTTGAGTTATTCGCCGCGAACAACCACATGGCGCAATTTCGGATGTCGATGGGCACCGAAACAACGTTAATGCACGTCTCGGTAACTCGGATCATTGTACCGTTTCTGCCTTCTTTTCGTTCTCAGAACTTTATACAGTTTCACGAACAGCTACGAAATGTTTAAACTATGTCTACGAAGAGGCTCGTTGGGCTGAGTTCAACGACTTTTTTCGGTATTTTAATGTTTTCTTGAAAATAATGTCACTGTCATAGCAGAAATGATCGTCAACACCATTTCGCTGGGAATGAAAAGCGAATTGCGTTTATACCCAGAACAAACTCTTGGTTTAATCGGGCTTGCAAAGACGCAGTCAGATCCACAGAGGAAGCATCCAGTATCTGGCGTAGTATTAAAAACGCAGATCTGCTTCGAAAAATGTGAGATCTTAATACGAGCAGCGCCTTCGTGCTAAAGTCCCAATTTGGGTAACAAACAATCAAATATTCGCTATATCAAATCCTATTTCAGCTGAAAAACCAATCATGTACAGAAACTGATTATGGATTATGCAAATTCTAAGATGACCGCAAGGAGATATAGCCAAGGTAGGTCTCGAATAAAGTCCGCAAGTACATTTAAGGCTCGACTGTCTCGAAAAAAAATTGCAGAGACTAACACGTAGCGATTGCCAGAAGGCAAATCTTTCTTGGGACCTAATGAAAAATCTTTCTTCAAGTCGAAACTCATGGAAAAAACTCATTGACGCCTTAATGTGAACGTGTTTTTCTTTTTCTCAAATGTTATTTCATATCTTAATTGCATTTTTCGATAAGATAAATAAAGAAAATATATATATATATGAATTCCCCAAAAATGTACTTTTGGAGTACTTTGGTTTCAATATAATTTCCATAATAAAAATTATGATTTTATTTACGAAAGTAGGCAGTAAAGGGCGGTTTTAACAATACAAACAATTGATTTCAGTAGAACATTTTTTTGCAAAGCACATACAAATTTTTTAGTCAAATAAATGGTTTGTATTATGGAAGCAGCACTTTAATTCGTTTCTGTGGTATATTAGTTACAAAATATATATTGAAATGATTTCCCAAAATTAAAAAGGCATTAGCTCTACAAAAAAACTAAGAGTTTACAGTTTGCTATTGTTAGCCACCTTGTAAGCGTTTGGGAATTTTAGTTTATTTTTCTTCTGATGACCCTGCCTAAAATTTGGTGACAAATGATCCAAAAGTATTCGGCCTGTGACTTGAGAACATGAGACAGGTACCAAAAATAAGGAATAGTGAATGGTGAAAAAAATATATTGTGTAAATGCTCACATATTAACCATTTTCAGTCAATTTAGTTGGTACTCCGGCTAGTATTGTAGTAAACGGCACTGAACAAATTCGGTGCACCTGGATCTAAGGCCTATCACATAGTATCTATATAATATTAATTATCTCCCTTCAATGAGACTGTCATGCCACTCAGGAACCTGTTCCGTAACTATATTCAGATATTAACTCCAGCTTAACAGGTATTTATAACATTGAAATAAAGTTCCCTGTGGTGGAGTGGGTAGTGTACTAGCCTGTCATGCCGGAGGTTGTCGGTTCGAATCCTATCAAAGACACCGCTTAAAAATAAAATACAACTTCTACTTGGAATTGTAACAATAAAAAAAATTAATCGATAAATACAGCTGAATTTTGGAATAATATTTATATATAATTAATATTAATCTACACCGATTAGGATTCCAAAAGATAGTTCAGAGACAAGTTACAAGGTGTATACAAAGTATCAACTAACCTCATCCTAGGCCATCCCCACGTAAAAGTGGCTGGTCCGCTACATAGGAAGTGTTAGAACTCGGACTGGTCCCTACCACCTGGGGACCGGTCACGTGACTTGTTTTGTATCAGTTTCCTTTACCGTAGGGGACTTAGTTCATTGGGGATTAAGCTCCTACTACCTATCATTTTTATAATGGGAGTTTATAAGGTATTAAGTTAAAAACTAAATAAATTTCGACGACATTTATGTTATATTAGTTAAATAAATATAATAGAAGTGGGCAGCTTTAGCGCAATATAATAAATAATAGCGTTTATGGGAAAAATATTTTCATATCAATATATTGTAAATGATCGATTTGGAATGAAAAGCATTCGTGTATGTATAAACAAAATTAATTGAAACTAGAATTTTGTTAAAAAAAATCAGTAAATAATTAAATTATCAAAAAAAAAAATGTTAGATGTTGTATGTTGTATGTTATAAGCTTTGCATTCATATCGAACAGAAGTTGTTTGTTGTGCTGACTAGTTGAGTTTTTTGTTATATGTGATATTTCTCTTTATAAAGGTTTTTATATAAGCATGCTGTTTTGAAATCTTTGCAAAAGTGATGTTAAACATCAGTTTTGGGTAATGAGTAGGCATTATCGCCATTAAAATGCAGTCATATACTATATATAGTAGACTAGACTAAAACCAAAAAAAAAATAGAAATGATCCCAAATAATTAATTTCTGAGAATAACTGAAATAAATTTAATAGATTTTGTAGGTAAGTAAATAAATATACAGAGAATTAGAACAATAGTGCATAACATGGACGGCAATGTGTCACATAAATTTGTTTTATATCGAGGGCTTATATTCAAATAGTAATATCTATAAACAGATGTTTATTTTAGGAGGTTGAAAAATCTTTTCGATGTCGCATTGCTTATTTTTTGAACAAACAAGCTTCTAATAATACTGTAGAATATTGATTGGTAAATCTTTAATAATGAGAGAACGGAACGAAAGCACTATTTGAATATAAACCATCGATATGGGTAATTCCATGTTAAATCAACTAAGAGTTAGACACGATTCCTTTAAATTTTGATGAAATTTGGTCAGATATTGTCATTCATCCTATAACGAATTTATGTTAAAGGAAAAAAATTAGAAATATTTATTTCAAAAGTTAACATATTCAAAATTTCATTATTTTGCCGAATTTACAAATTGTGTTGAGCTTAGTTTTTAAATATCTCTAAAGCTATTTTATATACAAGGATGTTTTGTATGACATTTTAAAGCGGATATTTGCGGCAACAAAGAATACATAGAACAAAAATTTGTTTTGGAAAAATGACTTATCTGCAAAGTTTTAAAAATGTCAAAACTGACTAAAGTGAAAACCTATATTTTTATCGTCTGATTTTTTTTATATAATACCTCTAAATGTCCTTAATAAATCGTGCAAATTTGAAGGAGGTGTTTTTTTTTCTTTTTTGAGATATGATTTTTTTCTTTCGCAACCTTCAACAATATAGTATCAAAAATAATTTAAATTTGTAATTTTGAGCAATATGCATTAAATTTAATTTAATTTAAAGTTTTTGAAGGGAAAAAAGTAATAACATTGACAAATTTTTGCATTTGTTTTCTTCGGTGAAATTTTATGTTGGAATTTTTGTGTTAAAAAGGTACATTTTTTGTCATATCTCAAAAAGAAAAAAAAAAACACACCCTTAAAAATTTTAGGATTTTTTAAGGACGTTTAGAGATATTGTATAAAAAATTCAGCAAAAAAAATCTATATAAGTTTTTGATTTAATCGGTTTTGAAAATTTCAAAACTTTGCAGATAAGTTATTTTTCCAAAACAAAAAATTTGCTCTATACATATTTTTTTGGCCCCAAATGTTCTGCTTAAAATGAGATACAAACCAAAACCAATCTTGTATATAATATAATTTTTGAGATATCTAAAAAATAAACTCAAGATTTCCGGTAACATCTGAAATAAACATTTTTAATTTGTTCCGTTTGCCATAAGTTCTTTATAGGCTTAAACAATACATCTGAACAAATTTCATCAAAATCGAAAGGGGTCGTGTCTAATTATTAGTTGATCTGACATGCAATTACCCATATATAAAACAGAAAATAAACAATTCAAGATATAATTTCTTATTTGTTTTAAAAGCCAGTGTACAACGGAAAACGAATTTAAATATAAAGATCATATATATGAAATAAGAAGAACTTTGTGTATATTTTGTTTTAATTTTTAAATTAATACTGATGTCATATTTATTTTAATTTTATTTCTTTCTAGTTGGTAAATTCTTCAAGTTATCAATTAAAAACAATTAGGAGCTTAGAAGATTCATCATATTTAAAAATGATTTATAATAATAAACAGAGATAAAGATGGCAAGTGAATAAAAATAGAGAAATAATATGTGAATTAAAACAATTTAAAAAACATTATAAGCCAAAATCCAGAGATTTTTGCACCAAAAAAGCCAGAACATCAGATTATAATATCAATATTCACTTTTAGTTTAAACTCTAATATGTATTTAATTTTTTGAAATAATTTTTAAACTAAATTATATAAAAATGTCGATATACATATAAATTACAATAGACTTCAGAATAAGAATTTTATTTTTAGTTTGTCAGGGAGGAGAGTGATTTGTTGGTCTGTTTGTTTGCATGTTTTATATTATAAATAATATGTATATATATATATATATATATATATATATATATATATATATATATATATATATATATATATATATATATATATATATATATATATATATATATATATATATATATATATATATATATATATATATATATATATATATATATATATATATATATATATATATATATATATATATATATATATATATATATATATATATATATATATATATATATATATATATATATATATATATATATATATATATATATATATATATATATATATATATATATATTTATATGCCTTAAATTATAAAAAAAATTTCTAACTTATAACAGATTAATAAAACAAATTTTGCACACAAAAATTTGTTTTATAAGCCTCTTATTAATCAAAACAATATTTTATGAATTAAGGCAATAGTATTACATACTCAAGATTTATAAAAAAAATTTAAATTTACAAGTTTTATTTTATATACGTATAGTTTTTGTATTTTCTTATACAATTTCAAATATGCTTAAAAGGAGAAACTATTTATTTTCAATGAATTTTAAATGTTTTCCTATAAAAACATATGTATATATTATTTATCTGAGGATAAATGTATTTTATATTGTTTTATTCTTTTATATTCAATAATTACATTTATATAAGCATCTACTTATAAAGTTGTTTTAGTTGTTTAGTTTTTAAAATTACATTTAGCTTTTATAATCTTAATCTGGTTGTTTATTATTTATTTTAATTATGTTTTTTTTAAAAATATGCCAGTCTCAAAAAGCTCGAGTACCACAAATAAGAGAACATCTTGCCTTAATTTTTTTTTTGCTCAATTTCTTTTTTTAATTAGGGGATTTTCTTTTTAAATTCTGCATATACATATAAACAGCAGTTGCTATAACCAAGCAATTATTTTAGAATTTTTAATTTTACAGTTAATTATAATTGAAAAAAGATAATATTTATTACTAAAATTATAAACAGTCAATGGAAATATGGCAATAAGCAAAATTATTAATATTACATCAATTAATTTAAAGAAAATTTTTTATTCAGGAAGTGTGACTAAAATAAAAAGATGTCTTGCTCAAGAAAGTGGTCATCTAAAATTACCTTATAAGTTTTTGGGATATACAGATATGTTGAAACAAAAGTAGTGGAAATTCATCTGATACAAACTATTAAAACAAACACATTCTTGTTCATAAACGATTATATAAAGTTAAAGTACTCATTAGAACCGTTATTTGTTTCATGAAGAATGTTTACATTAAACCACCTTTAATAATCGTTTACGAATAAGGTGGACAATGTTTTAAGATTAAAAATAAAAAATTTTATGTAAGGTGCGACAGACTGTGAGTATTCTTTTCTTGACTTGAACATAGTTTTCAAAATATTATTGTTTCTAAAAATAAGTTTGCAGAATCTCACCTTCTATAAAATTATATTTTCCTGTTTGAGCCAAAAAACCTTTATGATTCGTAACTTTTATTAACTATAATTACTACATTATTATTAGAAAAAAGCTTTTTATTGACCGTGCACGTTGATCCAAAAACAAGAACATAGAGAGTTTAATTTCATTTACTATGTAGTAAATTTTTGTAGTAGGCGGATTATTTGGCATTAATTTAAATTTAAAACAGTTGAAGTAAAAATGTTTAGTAGTTTTCGATATATTCATCTTTAAAAATTAATAAAAGAAAAATCATCTCCTACAAAAATATCTCCTCTTAGTCCCAGTAAAGTTACTTATGCAACGAGCTATGAAATGACTGGAAGCTGAAAGCCACGACTCAAGTGTAGCTATAGCAGCTGTAGTTATAGTATAGCTAAGGGTTATAATATTAACTCGTAGTTTTCCAGATATTAACTTAGAATACATATACAGCAGACTGAATCTTCAGTACAACTATGCTCTCTCACATCTCTCTCTATCTCATTGTCTCACAATTTATTGTATACCAGGGTGGCAAATACAATTTTAAAATTGTACAATTTGTGGTCGAAAATTGTAATATTTTTAATTCAATTGTACAAAAACAGATTTTTAAATTCAAAAACATGCGTGTATCAAGTACAGAAAATATATGTTTCACTCTTTTATACATATATGTATGACAAAAAAAAAATTAGTATTTAAGACGACTTTAGAAATTTCCATTTTTTCCAGAAATAATAATTTTGACATACTATCTATTAGAAATTAGAATGATATATTCTCAATAGAGTTGTTAAATATTACATTTTACTACAATGTAAACAGTTTACATCGTCTCTATCATATTTAACTATGCAATATAAAAATTTTCTTCTTTTCGAAAGAGCATAGAGACGCGCCAAGTCAGCGTATTCTTGAAAGTGCAAGTTTTAAAATATTTTTGCTTGAGATAGTAGTTATACGCTTTTAGAGCTCACTTTATTTGACCAATTTCGTACTGTTTATGTATGAATTTACGGCAAGGATAAAGTATTTTTTCACATTAAGAAGGAGGCCTACTCCCGAGGAAACTGTTGAAGCTATATTTTGCTGTCACCTGGTTTGCGTCTTCAGCACAAACGAGGACATTATTGTAGCATCCTGAATTTGTATATTATTAAATCAAACATTTAATTTTCATTATTTCACGATTAAGTAAACACAGTATGAAATGATATACACCAGGCAACTTTTGCCGCAATTAACACAAAATATCAAAGTATTCTTATTTTCAAACGAGATAACAGTAGCAGCGGTTGGTTCAACGTTTGCTTTGTCTGTATCTAGCAAAAGAGCTGCAATTAGCAGAAGCATAAAAATTAAAAAAAAAAATATTTTTATTTGCACCAAACAAGCCATTGGTGCACAATTGTACTTTTAAACTCGGATTTGGAAAAAATGATACAGTTCTACTAATTTTGCCATTCACGTTGTGTACTATTATGTTAGTAGGAAAAATTAAAATAAAAAACTAAGCGCATATTTTTATAGTCCGATTCAGATTAATAGTTTTTCTCTCCCATTGTAATCAGCATAAAATTTAGCCACAGCACAAACCATCGCCAGAGAATTGAACCCATCAAACTTTCACTTTCAATGTAGGTGGACCCATATCGCGCCCAAGGCCATCGCTGTGTAAATGTATGTCGGAATTCAATACAGAATGGGTCGCACTTACAATGTTATTCTATAAATGTTATTAAATAAATTCATATAAGTTTTTTTAAAACTTTATAATACCTTGTAGATCTTAACTTGTATTCTAAAATGTACAACAAAAGTTTCCCGAGATATGAAGGTGTAAAATACATATTTTAGTACCTTTTTACTGACTCACGCATAAATATATTATGGGGAACTTCAACTGTAACTAGAGAACTGAAATTAAATATACAGATCGATCTTGTTTACCTAATAGTCAGAAAACTCAAAAAATGGAAACTTTTTATTAAGAAACTGAGTGTCCGTTGTTTTTATTGAACACCTCCACTGTCTCTAGAGGGCTGAAATTTGGTATACAAGAGTGTTAGTCTGTACTTCAATAAACAAGGCTTGGACATTCATGCAAATGCATGTTTTTTCTGGTAATAGATAATTACCTATGCGAATCATCAAATTTTAAGAAGTTTGGATATTTTTGCATATTTTTGTGGTAAGTGGTAAGTGCATATTTTTGTATATTTTGGCTGTAAATGCTTATTTTTGGAATTATAAAAATTGTTTAATGCACATTTCTCAATTAAAAAAAAAATTTAATAGGCCGATTAATTAATGATGGCATCCGAGCCTCAGTTGCTGAAAAAGATACTACTGATGGCAACTGGCAACTGAGAGCTTTCAACTTCAGTTGCTATTTAATGCGTTTCTGGCCACCATCAAGTTTCAGTTGCCGACTGCAATGCAAATTAAGTTCGATTGTATTAAATATCCATTATGCAATATTATTGAATATTTTATTGTACATATTATTGTCATATTGACCTATTCTATACAATAAATGACACAATATTTTCAAAGAAATTATTGACCAATTTTCCTGACAGTGAAAAACTAAATATAACACTAAACAATGTTGCCACCACATTTCACAATTTTTTTGTTGTGCAATAAAGTCTGCCTGAATTTCAGGCTGCCATAAGAAGTATGTGTAAAAAAACAAACTGAAATTCAGGTTCTGAAAACTTTCAGCAACTTTCCGTTTGGTGATACGCAGCTGAAAAGAAAAATCAACACACATTTTGTCTACCACAGAGATGTGATATCAATTAGTGGAAATTTTTTTCCGTCAACTGAAACAAAAACTAATGTTCAGACAATTGTTTGCTCACAAAATTTTAGACATTTTGTTTTTGTGTAGTGTTGTGAATAATTTTTTATGTTTTGCACGTTAAAATTAATGAATTTAAGTGAATTTGCGTGAATGCAAACAAGTTTCTCTAAGCAATTGTTTAGAGAACAATCTACCGTGTAGAAATAAATGCAAAATTTCGAACCTGAAATTCAGGCAGAACTGCATACTACGCTTAAAAATCAAAAGTCTTTGAATTTTTCCCAATATATTGCGCCACCTTCGAATATTACATATGTATTACATTGGTGATATTATTGAACAATTCGAAAATGTTGACAATTATATTGCAAGTGGGTAGGCCGCTTAATAATAATAAAAAATTAAAAAAATTAAAAAAAAATTATTTTTGTTTTGGTACTTTGTATGTATGAATTAAATACAGAATGGGTCGCACCTACAATGTCATTGGTTGCAGATCAAAGATGTCTATGATATAAATTTAACTAAGTTTTTTTTAAACTTTATAATAACTTTTAGATCTTAACTTCTATTCTAAAATTTACCACAAAAGCTTCCCGAGATATAAAGGCGAAAAATGCATATTTTAGTACTTTTTCACTGACTCATATATTATGGGGCACTTCAACTGTAACTAGAGAACTGAAATTAAATATGCAGACCTTGACGAGGGTTAAATGAATATATCTTGGTCTCAATGATGCAATAATTTCAAATTACGACTTCTCAGTAATAGTAATGGTAAAATACTTAATCCTAGCGTAAAACACAATCATATCAAGCGACCGAATTGTCTAATTTTTTTTTAAATTATTATCAGAGAAAACTTTATTTACAATTTTCTGTAAGCACGCTTCTGCTCTTATTCTGAAATATTATCTGATAATATGAAAACAATCTGCAAATCGGAACGTAGTTTAATTTTCCTTAAGACATATTGTGTATATCAGAATAGTCTGACACACGATTACGACTTTATCACATTTAACCTTATTACAGTTGTCGTAGTCGTGACGAAATCGATAAAATGTGGCAACGCTCGATATAGGTTTTATATTGGAGTCGTCTAATTTCGACTATGACTACGACAACCGTAATAAGGGCCATTATCTGATTTCAGTTTTTATAATAACCCAGCAAACATTTTTCCCCACTTCGTTCCAAGGTCGGTCGAAAGTCTGCACAAGATGCCGATTCCGTATTCGGAATGGTGAAGAAAACGTACCGAAAATCATATGAGTTGTTGTCAAGAAATCAGTCCTTTTTGTCTGAGGAAGTTCTGTAAACTGTGCTAAAATGTTTGGAAGAAAATATTGTACGAGTTGTGAAGGAATTTTCTGAGGAATTTCTGAAGGAACCAATGTATAAAATTGTTCAGAATGTGGTCAAACTATTCTGCTAAAAGATAACTTTAAAAACTGTAGTTCTCTAAAATGCAGAAAAGCACCAAAAATAATATTTGTCTTTTAAGAACATGAGCAGACGCTCCTTATTAAACAATTCAGAAAACGCTTAGAAAAACTGCAGACTATTCAATTAACGCCTTTATCTTGTAAAAAGCAACGTTTAGCGTTGATAAATTTCGTATGGAAAATTTTCAAATTACAAAAACAAAATACAGTGAAATTTTCTCAACGCTTAGCGTTGCGTTTTACAAAACAAGTCCCTAAATAACTAAAGAACTTTAAGCAACTTGGTTGTGTTAAAGTTTAATATACTTTTTACTATCAGACATATCGCCACATTAATTATGTGCTTCTATTGGTAGTCTACGATATATTCAGCGTTGCCGCAGAGAAAAATTTACTACAACACTTTTCTCGTTATTTTTTAATAGCTTCAGTTTTAACTTCTTTAAATAAATTAGATTTAAATTTAAATAAATTAGATTTAAATTAGATTTAACAAAAATTGGTATGAAAACATCAAAAGTGGTAGCACTGTATAGTTTTGTATTTTATTTGGTTTGACATCTGAAATTAAAATTCTAGCAACAAAATAAATGTTGGTTTTTAATGTTGTATTTGCTTGTAGAACCTATTATACCAGTTTAACCTTCTCTGATCGACTTTAGACTCAACTCTGACCGAATTGAACACAAAAATGTTACTGTGTTTTTTATTAATAATTTGTTGGCAGCCGAAATTTACTAAAAATTCAAACGATTTCATATTTTTATCAGGTTTCAACATTGACGATAGCAAAAATTAAATGAAACGATAAGTAAAACAAAATTATTTATTAAACGAAATAAAGACAATAATAAAGTTTAAAACCAGTTTCAAAGACATGATTGTTAAAAAAACCTATCATAACTTTTTCTGCGCAGAAAGTGCCTACTTGAACATACACTTAGCAGGCCCTCCCTAAGAGAGAACTATGACATATAGTTTTTTTAACCACTGCAGGCGTTAAAGTTCATAGACTACATGTTAACTCTAAAAAGAAGTTTGGAAAAATTAACCTACAAAAGTTTGATAATACGGTAGCAAATTTTTTTTCATATTTTTGTTTTTTACTTTGGCAGGCTTCGAAGGTCGGTACTAATTTTTAAATTGCTATTACTCTGAAATAAAGAGATGTTGGGTGAAGAAATTTGATGAGCTCATGGAAAATAATTGAATATATAATTTAAGGTCTGTATCGATAATTTTTTTTAAATAAATTTAAGTTGTTTTTAGAAATCTGCTACAGTTACACTTACTCAATCTCTTGCAAACAAAAGTTTAACTTATTCAAACAAATTAAGAAAATAAAATAAATATTGTATATTTTGGAGGAAAAAGTCTTTTAATTGTATAACAAAAATTTCGTTTTAAATATAAACATTTACAATACATACAAAAAGAAAGAAATTATAAATATAATTTTTACACTACAAAAAAATCACTGCTATTTATATGATCCTTATATCTTCTTTGTGTTACATGAAAGAAGAAAAAAGAAAATAATTTAAATACTTATTTAATGGTTTCTTTTCTTATCGCTCGCTCTTATATATTATAACAAGAGTTTTATTTATAGTTAGTTTTAATTTAATATAACTAATTACTTAGTTACTTAATCACTAAATTCTTGTTTTGTTTAAAGGGTAAATAAATATTTTATATTTTATTTATAATTACTTTTAATATTATTATTACATTATTATCCACTACTATACACAGATTTATTATAAATTAAACTTAAATTAAATAATAATAATAGAATATTTTTCAAATACATATCAACTTTTAAGGATATTTATATCTATTTCTTAATCAGCTCAATCTTAGCAGTAATCATTATCATCGTCTTCCGTATGATTTTAGCTTCTTTTAGATTGAGTACAATTAGGAAATTATAAATTAATCATTGAGTTCTTTTTTGTTTTTTGCTTCACTTTGTCTGAAAACTTAACTAATTATAAAGGTTTTATGGTTTTCTTTAGTATTTATAACAAAACTAGTTTTTGTGAAATTATTTTTTCTTAGTTTCTTTTTATAGATTTAATTATAAAATTTTAAAATTTAAGCTAACATTTAAGGTGTTGTAAACATTCATGTGTAGATGAAGTTGCCACAACACTTTTACTAGTATTTTTCTGTTGCTTTTCCTTGTCTGCCTCACTTGTTAATTGCAAATGTCGTTTTACATGCTCCCCTTCAGCTTTTTCTGTCGTCGTCCTTTTTAGGTGTTTGATAAAATTATGTTTCACTTGCTGCTCTTCAGCTTTTATAATGCTTATCTTATCTTCATCTTTCAGAATACTTCTTCTTCTGCGTTTACGTGCATTGGGTACACCGGCCGCTCCACCGGTGGCTCCTTTTCTTTTTACAAATTTAATATTGTAAGGATCTTCGGCCAGCTCAGGATATAATGTTACATCGTGTATATATTCACCTTCATAGTTGTTGGCATAGTTTTGTTTAAGTATTTCATCGATTTCTTGTTGATTCCATTCGATTTCAGTATTAAGACCTGTTCGCAGTGCTTCTTTCTCTCGATGCCACGCCTTACGTACTGCTGTCAGTTTGGCATGATGCATAAGTCTTTGTTTTTCTTTTTCGACTGTAGTGCCATATCGTAAATTAATAATGGCATGTAGACCATGTATTTTAACATCCAGGTAATTAGTGCCACTTCCATTTTCTCGTGTTATTTCATGGAAGGTAGTATTTACTTGACCCTGCAAACGTTTAAGTTGTTGGCGATCTTCGCTGGCTCTCCAAAGTTCTTCTTTAACAAAAAAGAACGAGTCCTGTTGTGCATTATGTACGACAAATGTGAAAGGCAAAAGTTTAGACCTATTAAATACTGAAGTATAAACATCTCTATAGATAGCATTGGCTGCTGGTACACTTGATACTATGGCTTGACCGTCAGCTATTCTGGACACAACAATGCCCTTGCCGAAAGGAGGCTCTGTATCAGAGCCAATATTTCTTGGACCAGGCGTCATAACGTCATATTTCAAAGCTGATTTCGGTGGCGAATTCAAATCTTCAAAGTTTGACATCCTTCGTATATTCAAATGAGCCAGAAAACCGCTTTCCACTGCCATAGTTGGCACATTATACATAGGTTTCTTTAAGTCTATAGCTATAGGATTGTAAGGTGCTCTACCCCACAAAGAAGGCTGTTCCCATAAATTCCGACTTAATTGTGGTACTAGATTTTCGACATTGAAACCTATGGCTCGCATCCAGTCCTTAAATTTGGCTGGGAAATTTCGATCATGACCCACATTAATAGGATCGTTACCGTTAAAGCGATATAAATGCATTTTGGTCGGCGTAGTTATGCGCTCCTTAACATTTTCCCAATTGGGAGTCATCCATTGACCTATAAGCGGATCATAAACACGGCCATCTGACATATGAACCAATGTTGTTACTTGATCTAATATGCCACCGCAAAAATCTATAGGTAAATACAGATAAGGGTTAGAATCGTAGACTATATGACCAAACGGTGAACGCATTATCTCTCTGATGCCTTCACCATATTGATTAAAAATCATTATGGGAGTACCGCTTTGATCAGTGGCCACATAATATTTGTGTCTATAAACTTGGGCATAAATCAAATGCCCTATATCATCGTAAATCAATGACATTAGTTTACCATCTCTGGGCGAGTAAATTTGGGATACTTCATATGGCCTTTGTTGATTGTTATAGAAGAATTGTGTAACATTTCCAAAATTATCTTTGCGTGTAGCCAAGCGTTTTAAATGATCATAATAGTAGCGTACATCAAATCTTCCTCTCTTTGTTGCTCTGACCAATAGACTTTGGGTATTATAATAAAATCTTTCCTCTCTTGCATTTTGGGCTACTAACCCTCTAGTATCATATTTATATTGTCCCTCTCCAAACTTGACAATACGATCTTGGTTGTTATACTCCATGGGAATGGTATTACCCCGATAGGTTAGCGATAACAAATTGCCATTGTCATCATAACGGAAACCCCAGGGCTCTTGAGCTTCTACTCCTATCAGCTGACCATCACAATCCCATGTATAATTTTTCACATTTGTATACGTATTGACAGCCATATTTCTGGTATAAGTTCTGGTTTGTGTAATACGTCCATGTACACCGAAAGAATATTCCATGCGAAAGACCTCCAATCTATGTATGGCCAAAGTAACTTTCTGCGTCATGAAACGGCCATCGACGGTTCTTGTAAAACTGGCAGTACCATCGTAAACTTGAGTTTGATTCAATAAAGGATGCATTAGTTTGAACTGGCCAACCATAGCGGGCTGGCCGGTACGCAAGTCATAGGCAAAGTTTTGTGCAGGCAAATTCTGTCCACCAATTCGCCCCTGTATGGAGATAACACGAAAATCAGTATCATATTCATAAGTAAATTTGGCATTACTTAAGCCGGTCTTGGCTATAAAATCAATACGCTCTTCGCTCAATAAGCCACCCGTATATTCAAAGTCCCATCTATATTCTAATTCTCTTTCAGTATGAGATACTGTGGATGGCATAGCTGTAGCTTCGTTGTAAATAAATTCACTTTTGCCATCACCATGCACAATTTCCGTTAACTGGCCAGCAGCATTATAGCGGTACAAAATTCGAGCACCATCACCAGGGAATATCGTTTGCAGTAGCGCTCCCGAATGGCTGTAATGTTGCAAATAGGGTTTAGTACTACCTGGAGGAGTATAAGTATTTCGAATAAAACCAATTGATGTTTGCATGCTGAACGAGTGTTTAGTGCCAGAGGGCAAAGTAACATGCCGTAAGCCTCCAGAATCATCATATTGCAATACAAATTTGCGTTGAGATGCCAGACCTATCTCAGATACCAAGTTCCAGTCGTTATACACAAATGATATAATGCCATCTTGTTGAGAAGTTATTTCAGAGAGTAAACCATGTCTGTCGTAAGAATATCTCAATTCCGCTGGACCCCAAGCCCAACCTTCAACGCGGTTAAAACGATCATAAGTCATATTAACCGGATAACCATTAGTAGGGTAGTAAGATTTAGGCAAGCCAGATTGATCATACGCCACTATAAGGATAGGAGTACGGTTCATATCATAAAAGGTTTCACGGTTGGTAAACTGATCAAATTCAACTCCAATCACTCTCGACTGATTTACCCAAATTTCTCTGTTTAGAGTTTGCTGAGGATTTCGTACATCTCCTACTAGATTGTATACGGAATACATATTATTTGTCAAGCCTTCACCCATAGTTACACTTTGATGCGACCACATGGCCAACATTTCAGCTTCAACTGGCAAAGCAGCCTCTAGCAAAGGATGGCGTGCTACAGCCGAAGATTCCACTATGACACCATTTGAACTATGAATAATCAATGTATTATTGGGTTTGATTTCTGCATCAGCATTTTCCTGGCCTTTCTTCATAAAAGTAGAACGTACTCCACCCAACACCAGCAGCTCATTAGTATCACCTTTTTCGCGTGAGAATAAAGATTCCACGGAGGCATGTACATAAACAGTTAATCCCTTGTTATCAGCCAATTGTGAGGTTATTCTAACAATTTCACCACTTGGTAGAATCATACCCGTAACACGACCAAATTCATCATACTGATAAATATACGTTTCACCACCAGATGATCTAGAGTTCAATAATCCTGTGTTACTGTCATAGTCCAACTCTATCTCTTGTCGACCCTTTTCAGTTAGCTTGGTCATTATGCCAATGCCATTTATTTGTATATCCGACTTATGATCTTGGGTATTTTCTATAGAGCTGACCACATTGCTGTAGTCTCTTAAAAATTGTATTTTATTGCCGGAAGCATCAGTAACAGTGGATAAACGGCCAAATGATGTATTTTTGGAGTAAAGGAAACTGTAGCGTGTTTTGCCAGAAGCCAAATCTTTGGTGGCAACATGTTGACCATAGCGATTAAAAACGTAAACCTCGCTGGTGGGTGGATAGGGTATATGGAATTCGCCATTTTCATCATGTGAGGGTAGATAGTGCTCCAAAGCCAAGACATGTAAGGAACCTAAAATAAAAATTACATTTTAAATATAATTTTTGAAAAATATATTTTTTAAAATAAATAAATAATTGCGAAGCACAGCTTGTTCTTGTTAAGAAATTAATTAAAAAGGGTTTGATAGGAGAATAACTATTTTATAAACTTTAAATTGTAGTAAAGCTAAGAATACTAAAACTCTTATGCTAAATGCCCACAAGAAACCCGATAAAATCTATTAAAAAGTTAATATTTGACTTTAATGTGCTCATATAAATTGTCTTTCTCGTCTGGGAACTTTCGCAATATACATATTTTTGCCCACTTGGGAGCGCATGTTCTTCGCAATCGGAAAACTATAGGGAACTTTATTAAAAAATCTAACAGATTTTTAAACGCATTTTTTCTTATTTTCGCTGGAGGTTATTGTTGCTTACTTTTGTCCCTAAGAAAGCTTAAGCAATTTTTAGTCAATATTAGAGTTTGCTATTTTTCCTCTATGAGTCACTTTTTGCAAGCTATTGAAATTTCTCCACAGGAAACCGGTCCCAAATATGTTTCTGTGTTGCGGCCCAATTGGGAACCCAGTTGGATTTTATTCGTGTTCGCATGAACATTTCTAGTGGGGTAGCTCTTACGGAAAAAATGTTAAAAAAATAATATGTAATTATTCATGCGAAATATTAATGTAATGATTACGGTTCTAAAATCAAATGATCAAAAATTCTTAAATTTAATTTGACTGCTCTAATTATGCATGCTCTTAGGCATATCAATGCCTGAATGAAATTATCAATCAATCACAAAATGCATTACACATACAAATATGAACAAAAATGTATTGTCATAAACACGTACATTAAAATCCTTTTTATGTCATTGATTTCTATGAGTAAAAGATAGGTCAAGAAAAAGTCCTGAGTTCATCATTTGCATTGTTTGAATATATTATTGATTAATGACTTGTCACTGTGTGTGCGTGAATGAATGATGGTCTTTTATATTAGAGCGTGCATGTGTGAAAATTAATAATTTTTTTCTTCCAGTTAAACTAAACTGAATATTACAGGTAAGCGTCGATTTTTGCACTCTGTCGAGACTAACGAAAAATCAGTGTAGACTAAATTTACGAAAATAGTACTCA
Source organism: Panzeria rudis (assembly GCA_956483635.1). Lineage (NCBI taxonomy): Eukaryota > Metazoa > Arthropoda > Insecta > Diptera > Tachinidae > Panzeria > Panzeria rudis. The sequence goes on along the minus strand of OY101448.1, from coordinate 48,958,407 downwards.
GAGCTAGTGTATATTTTTGTAAATTACTTATAAAATGTATTTGTTAATTTAAAGTTCAGAACTATTTTAAAATCGTGATTTTCCATTAGTGACACTGACAACATCTCATTATTACAAAACGCTTTTCAAGAGAGAAAATGAGTAACATCTCTTTTTCTTTTGATCTGAAATGTAAATTCGGATAGTAAGGCAGATAAAAAATATGCGTAGGCGGGTAAAAAATGTACGCTGTCGCGTAGTTGAGTTTTTTGAGCATTATTAAAAATTTAGACTTTCTCTACACAGAAAAAAATAGACAAGAATTATATTCAATAAAACCATGTTATTAAAAAAAATATGAATTTCAATAAAATTTATCTTTAACATAATAAAATATTTTGTTGTAAGTATTTCTTTTTCATGCAGGTTATTTCTTTTCTTTTTATACATAAGTACTTAAAACAAGTTGTATCCCATAAAAAAATAAATGGGATATGGCTCAGCTAGAGAGTGTATGCTTTACGTCCGGAAAGCCCGGGTTCGTATTCCAGCCATGTCAACATTTTTTTAATTTATATATATATTTTTATTTTGAAATAATTTTGTTATCAATATAGGGGAATTCTTTATCACAGGAAATTTGAAAAAAAAAAAAATTATTGAATACCGGGATTTTTGTTATCAAAAACGAAACTTATTTTTTTCTGTGTAAAAACTAGGGCTTGCATATTAGTTGTTTAATTTTACTAACATTTCCCTGAAACTGTGGCTTCATAACTTTCCAAAATGTAAAAAAAAGAGTTGTAAAAAAACACCAACTTAGGTAAGTTCTAATCAAATCAAGCTTCTAAAAATATAGCTAAATAACTAAATATATGACACGAACTTACTTTATTGTACAAATTATTTTAACATACACACAGATCACCAGTTATTTTAATTATGTCAATCGACCCTTCCAATGACAACGCCACGTAAAAATGACAGGTCACTCTCATATAAAGTTTAAAAATTCGAGCCGGTCGCAACCACTTGGGTACCGGACACATGACTTTTCTTGTGAACTTTTAACTTCATAAGATATTATAAAACAAAGCGAAAGAAATGAAGCTGCGATATAGTAATACAGGTTTTTTTATTTAAAATTCGCCCTTTTGGAAGTCAAATTAAATTTTTTTATATAAGAAATTTTAGAATTTTCCAAATGAAGTTTATTATTTTACAAATCAAAGTCTTGGTTTTTCGAACCCATTTCGCCTTTCCAACCACTCCTCTATTCAAGTCAAAATATGAAACAAGTATATTTGCTCCCGGTCTTTCAGACCGATATTTGTAGAGTCTACAAATCTTATATTAGTTAAAAAATTATTAGTAAAACTCTATTTATTTTTAGAAATGTATATTTCCAGTTGTATAGAGAAAAGTTTTAAAGACAAAAACTCTTTTATTTATGGGTAATTGTCTTTTATTGCAGTCTTTGTAAATATGCTTCTATTAATAACAAACAAATCAAAATTCAGTAGTTCAAAATTCAGTAGTTAAAAAATTGGAACTGTTCCAATAAATTTAATTTCGCTCGACAATCGTAATAAAACATTAAAATTCCATTAGGAAAAAAAGGTGAATTTGTAAAAAATATATTTCATAAAATTGATGATGTTGTCGGTGATGTGAGACCGATATGAAAAATGTAGTCGATAAATTCTAGTCGACAGTCTCGCTATATAATGTAAGAATACCAACGCGTATTTAATCGAGGCGTTCAAGTAAAAATATCGCCGTGAGCAAATTTAACAATTCCTTGACGTTCCCAGCAATTGGGGCTATTTACAATAACCACAAGGTTAATTTTCCGTAAGAATTTGTCTTTGAAGACTTACAAGGTGCCACTGGTGTACTAATTAGCTTTGGAGTAGATTTTCTGAATTCATTCAAGAACAACCCTCTGGTTTTCCTGAAAAAAAATGTTTCAGACGGAGTTCATTTTAATACTTCTGGTTACGCTAACAAACAAAATTGTCGCATTTGGGTTTCTGGAAATCCGAAAGCGTTTGTTGAGAAGCCTTTACATCCTAAACATGTTACTGTATGGTGCGCTGTGTTGTCTGGAGACGTGACGGGGCTACTTGAATTTCTTCAAATGAAAAGTTGTAAAAATCAGTTACGTGTTGTCAATATAGATATGACTTTGGTTATGTTCAATATATATTCTATACAAAACGTTTACGGCAATACTCATGTCTTTCTCGCAAACCAATTATTGCTGTGTGCGCACACACGCCTTACTTGCACAATTATGTAACCGCACCAAATTGAAGTTTATTGAAAGGATACAAATTTAAATCAGCCTTTGAAAAGGCTGATTCTAATGTTTAAGGCTCCATAAAAAGTGGCCCAAATGAAAAATGGACCCAAAGCAAAAATTAAAAATGGCCCCAAAATTTTGTATTAAAAACAACAACATGAATTTTGGGGCAATTTTGCTATTTTTGGGGCCATTTTTAATTTTTTATTTTTTGAGTTGGGGCCATTTTTCATATATTATGGGTCCAGTTTTCATTTTTCAGTTTGGGGTCGTTTTTCATTTTATGAAAACTGAAAAATTGCAAAAAAAGACTAAATAGTTCCAAATTAAAAAAATATTAAAATATATTATATATTATAAAATGGCCCCAAAATAGGAAAAATTGTCCCAAACATCTTTTGTTGTTATTTGCAATAGAACATTTTGGCCCATTTTTCCGTGTAGTGCCATAATGGCTTCTCAAAGCTATTGGACAATAACGCCATACGTTAAAAGTGGACATATGAGAAATAAAGCCATATTTGATTAGCTATTGCCATTATAATCTGCCTTTAGGCAGTCTTGGCGAAAGATTTTATCCTCTCGAAGAGCAGCATCGCGTGTATTTTTTGCATAGCTTGCCTTCGGCCGGGCTTAAGAGCTTTTTCCGCTAAGTAAATCTAAAGACGGCTTCGCTGAGTCAAGATTTTTGCATAGCCAGTCTTCGGATAGACTTAAGAGTTCTTCGCCCTCGGTATATCGAAAAGTAGCTATGCAAAAATCCTTACTCAAGGAAGCCGGTTTTCGATATACCTACACTAAGGGAAAAACAGTTATTTAAAAATAAAAACTCGTCATATTAATTTAATAATTTTCAATTCAAAAGGAAAACTTTATAGAAATACACTTAATCAATAAGTTTCAACTTTGAATAAATGTGGTTCAATATTGAAAAAAAAAATTCAACATGACTAGACTTTCGTTAATGTTTCTTATTGAATCAATATGGTTTTTATTGATTTTTTTCTGGGTATAGAATAAAAAATCCTTTCGGCCGGCTATGATAACTCTTTACTCAGCGAAGCCGATTTTCTATATACCTAGAGGGAAAAACCCTTAAACCCGGACGAAGGCCGTCTATGCAAAAATCTTTACTCAGCGAAGCCGCATTTTTCTATGCCCAGAGGAAAAAATCCATAAGCCCGGCCGAAGGACGCCTAAGCACAGCTCTTTACTCAGCGAAGTAACTTTTTCCTAGCCGAATGCCGGCTATGTAGAAATATTACCTCAACTCGGTTTAGTAAAAATGGTCCCAAAATAAGAAATATGACTCTAAAATTAAAAAAAATAATAAATTAAAAATTAAAAATGGCCACCAAATAGGAAAAATATCTCCAAAAAATTTTGTTGTTGTTTTGAATGGAAAAATTTTACGCTCCATTTTTCATTTTTCAGTTTGGGGCTATTTTTCATTGGGGTACTTTTTCCTCAAGTAGGAAAAATTGCCCCCAACTGAACAATGGTTCCATATATTTTCTATTGCAAACAACAACAAAAATTTATGGCGCCATTTTTCCTATTTTGGGGCCATTTTTCATTTTTGGTTAGGGGCCATTTTTCATTTTTAATTTTGGGACCATATTTCTTTGGGCCATTTTTCAAGGATCCGATTTTTAAATTGTTAAGTTTGGTTTGAAAATTGCTGAATTCAGTTCATAAAATACTGAACTTGATTTGAAAAATTTTAAATTTATCCTTAAAAATCTATATTTGTTTCGATTTTGATATAAAAGAAAACATATATTTTTAAAACGTCTTTCATATTGTATGAAATTGTTAAATTTAACATTAAATATGGTCTATTTTTACTTTTAAAAACCGAAGTATTCATAATTGTATTCCTTGTAGAACATAAAAAAATAGTTTTTTTGAAAACTGTTACGTTATGATCTTAATTAAACTCATAATTCCCGCTATCTAAATTAACAATAAACTATATTATTTATATCAAATTGTTATTTCTTTTCAAAAGTACAAAACTATTTTACCATAGAACAATTTTGTATGGAGAAAAAAAATATTAACAACAATAACGAAAATCTAGACCAGCTAACAATTTTCCCCTTGCTTACTATTATTTCGCTTTTTTATTTGTCTCTTCATTAAATATTTTCCGTTGCTTTTTTTTAATATGTAGATGTTGTTGTACTGTTGCCATTTTCCGGTTTGATACCAACTATATTGTTGCAGCTGTTTTTGTTGTAGTTGTGGTTGCTATTGTTTATAATACTTGTAATTTTTTTCTCTATTCTTACCATAATTTATGTTGACTGTTTGCTTCTATTATCTTTTTTGTTAAATTTTTTTTTCAAACATTTTTTTCATTATTTTCATTTTTTGTTGGTTTTGCAACAATAACGTTAAAAATAACAAGAAACATTATAGAAAAAAAAAATAAATTTTTGTAGAAATTGTGTTCTTTTTACTAGCAATTGTTGTATGTTCTATTTATTGTTGTTGCATAGTTTTGCTATGTTTTTCCTTGATGCTCCTTTTTTTCTTAACGGGTGGTGGAATTAGGAACTGCAGGAGCATAATCAGTAATAGTAGTATGCATTTGTTATTGTTCTGGCAACTTTTTCCAAACAATCCAATGGATTCTGTGTTTTAGAGTAAAAAGCACATCACAACATTGTTCGTACATTGACTCTTGGTGATGCTTAATGTTTTTAATGGCGGATTTCCGGTATTGTAATTGTGCCACTAAGTTTAAGTTGCTGTTATGCATAATATTTACACATTGGAAAGAATTCATTTAAATATTTGTTGAGAATAGTCTTGGATTGTTTATAAAAAGTTTTTAATTAATATTTATTTTGATATTATCTCCACATATTAATATTATCCCAATATCATAATAGGAAAAAATATAAAATTTCTTTATATCTTCAATATACTAAATCACATTCTTACTAATAAGTATTTGCTTATTTCGTATCCTAACAAAATCATTTCTTTGGAGTGGGTTAAACAGTATACCTGATAATTGCCGCTACATTTAAATGACAAAGTCTTGTTCTTATCATTAAAACCCAGTTCTTTGCAGTTCATCAGTTTCATTGAATTAATGATGTGTGCCATTAGCTTGGTGTTTCTTGGTAATAATCGCTTTACACTTCAATTATTTTCGATACTATTACTATAAGCATTTTAAAAAGGGTGTACTTAAACTACAACAATAACAACACTGCTAACTATGACAATAACAACGTTATACTTATAAACCAGCTTTTAGATAGTGGTCACATAACCATAGTTGTTGTACATTAAGGTCAGTTTAGTTTATGAAAACCGCACAAAAATGGCAACAAGAGAAATAAGGGTCAATTGTATAAGATGTGTTGATTATGTTATAAGGTCATTTAACGAGATATTTAATGTAATTAAAAAGGGATATTCTAAGCAAAATTTAAAGCAATATTTAAGAGAAGTATAAATTATAAATGGGTGAAGATTTTGAGAGTGAGCTAAATGAATATAAGCCAAAGAATTATTTATTTATGCAAGTTATGTGGCAATATAGAAACGTTGCTTTAACTAAAAGTTATTTTAAGCACTTATGAAAAATTCGCTAATGTAAATAAATAGCTTGGAAATAGAAAATTATATAATATGTAGATGGAATAAGTTCCGCTTATGATTAAAAAACAACAGTTTTGAGCTAATGAAACGGTCGTACCTAAAAATCGATGAACATGTGCGAAAAAGCAAGAAACAAAGAAAATAACAAGACCTGATTTTATTCGACAACTTTGTTACTCTCAAATATTTGTCCTTTTTTAGTTGTTGTGATACTCCGAGTAAGTGTGATACTCCGAAGAAGCTTTGCCATTCATGTGTACTACATGTATACGAATAGTTTTTTTGCTGACCTCTAATACATATTAGCAGCGATGCAATTTTTAGCCTTTCTTATGACAAAAACGATATGGCTTACTGTGTTGTCATATTGTAAGTTGTTTACAATATACCAGAACTAAGATTGCCATTCACGGTGTTGTCATATGATGTTATAATTAGCAATATGTCAAAAACAACTTTTCGCGAAAAATAACTTTTTATTATTAATGAAAATGATTACTTGAGCACCTGATATTTGCTATGCGGCTTTTTGATATTTTAGATATCCAAAAATTTACCGTTATTTTTCAGTTACTCACGAACGTCGTTGATTTGATCCCTCCAACGTCAAAATATGGCTTTACAATGTTCAATAATTTTGTTAAAGAGGGTCCGTTCTTTATTTTATTGAAACATTTTGTCCCTGAACATTTTCATTTTATTTTATTAGCGCCATTGAAACATCCGCTGAGGCGGGCTTTCAATAAAGGTATTACACAGTGCAACACGAAAGAGTATAACCATATACGGACACCACTACATGATAAAAGACCAAAAAAAAGGCTCGTTTTTGCCCCAAGTTATGCACTTTTTTTTATGGGCCCATAAAGATTTGAGGCCTCGGTGTCATTTTTGCAAAAAACTGATCATTTTCTCAGGCTCATATCTTGCAAGCCGTTCGTAATTTCGATTTACTCTCTGAGACAAAATTGTAGCTCTTACCATAAAAAAAAAACAAAAATTGTAAACATATATATTATCAAAAAAACTTCATCTTTAAGATCAAAATCGCAAACAACTTAAAAAATTAGATTTTTTACATAAGCGCTACCTAATCAGTCTTAAGAATCATTCCTAGGAGGTTCATATGTTCTAAAAAGTTGTTTACTAAGATCTTAGGTAAATTTTTGTACTTGATTGTTTCCTTGAATTTTAACCGGTTTGCTACCTATGGACCTGAACAAAGGAAAAAAGTAAAAAAAATCGAATTTTTTTAAGTTTTCTGCTATTTAGATTGTGGGTGCACCTACTAAAATAATTTATGATGACAAATTGGTTGATACAGTTGCATTTATAATGTTAAGAATCTCTTATTATAAACAGGAACAGTTTTTAAAGTTTTTAATAATGGGAATATCATTTCGGTCCACAATATCAAATATTCCCTATGGTAAATGATTTTTAAGCTATATGATCTCTGAGTACTCAAAAGTTTTACAAAAAATTAAACTCTATTAAAATCTTTCTATATTTGTTCAAGCTACAATATAAGCTTTTTAATATCCAATGTGGTAATTTTGACACCTTGTACCTCATCCTGTATTCAACACAATGGTCAATAACTTGATTTCCTTAAAGCTTAGCTTATACGCAATGACTTTTTTACATCGTATTGTAACCGGACCAATAGCTTCATATATACAGAAAATGGAATATATAATTGTTGATGGGAAATTGAGGCTATATGTTGAGTAACTTTCGTGTTAATTTATCTTATCGATTTAATAAGGCTTTCCTTCTTATTCATACATGCCCTAAAAATAACAATTTGAACATGTTCCTTTGTCAATTACGCAAGCCTTATTTATCATAATTAACTTTGGATTAAAAGGACAAAACAGATGGCAGTGTAGTGGCACAGAAAATACATTGAACAGTATCATATTCATTTCGCAATCTAACAATAACTCTAACAATACACTTTTGTTTAGCTAGAGACAATTCAATGCAAAAGTTTGGCTCACTGCCGTTGAAGTACACGCTCATAGATCATATACCGTTACTAGTACACAGTATTTAAGAAAAAATTTTAAATTATGTTAATATAAGTTTCTTTAAGGCCTTAAGTTTTTTTATTAAGTCTTAATTAATATTTCGTTAAAAGTTTTAAGCAGATTTTATAAAAAGCCTTATTGAAAGAAGCAAAAATTAAGTTCATTCAGCGAAAAGGTCCACAGAAATATTAAGAAGTTTTTCCTACTTAGTTTTCTTTAATTTTGTGATATATTTGCTTATTTATTTAAACAATGAAACTAGCTTTTAAAAACTTATTTTAAGCAAATCTCTTTTAATATTTTTCGTACTTCTTACCAAAAAGGATAAGAAAATATATATATAGAAAGAAGCAGAAGAAGAAAAACTTAATCAAAATATGTTCTTTTTATGCTTTATGCTAAACGGTTTTATAGCACAAACTAAACTACTTGTCTTTTTGTTTGGAGAATTTAAGATACGAACGAATAAGAAACCAGCCATGTTTTTAAGTATGACTGTTTAATGAGTTAAATGCAAAGAAGAAATGAATGATTTCCATCAGTTTGAACTTAAAATAAAATCTCCTTTAGATTTTTTCAAGCTTAGTATTTGCTATTTATAGAACTTAGCCACCAAAAAGATAAGTAGGTACTTAACAAACCTTAGGCAAAATGTGGGCATCAGTTAGGCAGAAAGAGTACTAACCACATAATCTTTATATAGAACAAAAAATGTTGATATTTTCGCCCATTTAAAGTTAAATTTTTAAGCCTACTTAAAATTATAAACTTCTTTTTCTTCTTTTTATTTTAGATATGTTTGTGTAAGTTAAAAAGCGAAAGAGAGATTATGTATCCGCCATTAACCGAAAAGAAAAATATAAAAAATGGTTAGGAAACCAAACAACTATTTAAAGGAAATGTCTTTTTTTTTTGCTCTTTGTTAACATCAAGAGTATTTTAGTTAACCGCAAAAAAAAATTAAATACTAATAGGAAATCTTTATTGAGAGTAGAAAATAAAAGGAAATAAAAAAGGTAATTTTTAATAGAAGTTGATGAAACCTCAAAAGTATATGTAAAAAATAGTTTTATAGTGAAATAATATATTTGTAGTTTTTTCCAGTTAAATATACTCGTAATAATCTATTATTTTACTAAAATATAAGTGAATATTTTGGGGTTTTAAACCTTTTGCACAAAAAATGCTTTTCAGTGGTTTATAAAATAAAATAAAAAAAATTTTAAAGTTGACACTGCTTCTATTTTTTATATATCATAAAATTTGCTATTTATGCGAATTATGCATAGCTGAACTGTATAGATTTATGTTGAAAGGTGCTTGCGGGAAATTAAGTAACAATTTGCTTTAAGTTACTTGTCCTACGACTGCTGAAAATTGTACTAGTACACCAAGAGAAAAAAATCAATAAAAACCATACTGATTCAATAAGAAACTTTAACGAAATTCTAGTCATATTCAAAATATTAAATTCAATATTGAACCATATTTATTCAAAGTTGAAAACTATTGATTAAGTGTATTTAAATAAAGTCTTTCCAAAGAATTGATAACACATGTTTACAAATTTCGAAATACTTTTTCGTTCGCTAGGAATAAAAGTTGTTTCCTTAGTTATTTGGAACGCTGAACACGAATCTGCACTCCATTTTTTCCATCAGTTCTAGCTTTTACGATATAGCGTTATGTAAAAAATAAAGGCACTTTCACCACATATAGTAGCATAAGTTGAGAAGGGGTATTTCAATTCAGTAAAGAGGAAAAATCGAAAATCGATAACAAAATAATCTTGTGGCCATGCAAACACTGTTTCAAAACTTGCTCAATACTTTCAGAGACATCATAAAAGTTTAACCCAAGAAAAAACAAAAATTTGATTTTTGATTTAGAAGCTAAAAGCTTCTGGGCAAAAAAACTGAACGTTGTTGTATCTTTATATTGTTATAAAGTTCTAAAAACAAAAATTTTAAAAAATGTTATAAAAATAATTTTTTTTGCTTAAACTTTTACGATATCGACAAAACTAATATGCTGATTTAGAAATTATGTTTGTACGGAAATTATGTTTTTTGTCGAATTTTGAACTTTATACTTAACTGAATAGAACGTGTCCTTCTCAAGTTATGCTCATATATTTCCTGCAAGTGTCTTAATTTTTGACATAACGGTATATCTCGAAAACTAGAGCTGATAAAAAAATTCTAATTATATATTTAAAATCTGCATAGCATATGTAGTCGTTGACGGCTAAACTTTTTATGAAACGCGATGTACTGTAAACACCACCAATTGTAAGATAAAGTAATAAATGTGTGCCAGTATATGGAAAGCCTAACTCCTCCTCTAGCCGTCACTGTTTAATAATAACATAGTTACATCCTTTTTTGTCCGTGCTGTTCCAAAAAATAGTTTTCATCTATAACTTCCGACTTTGAGGGTGTCTTTAAATATTTGAAAATAACAAAATGATCTAGTCACCCGGTCCCACAAATCTCACTTCATCGTTTTTCAAATGAAAAATAAAATACTTTTCTATTTTATAATAGCGCGCTGCAGCGTGTAAAATATTATTCCAGAAATACATTTTTATTTAGAAAGCTTTTAGCTAATTTTGTTGATAAAAGCTGGATTCGTAAAATGTATAACTCAAATTTTGCATTAATTGTTAATGAGTTTTCTTTTCTACTAATTTACACATCTATTAACTAAATATTCGAATAGCAACCTTAAAATACACTATTATAATGCACGTATCATTTAGCCTTTAAATATGCTACAATTTGTGGTTATTAACTTTATAGCCTTAGAAATAGTGCTTAATATTTTTTCTATACCTAAATAAGTTAAAATAAATACAAATTTATATAGATTTTTCTTTACCCTAAATACGCTTGATGAAAATCTCTTTTCACCACCTTGTTAACAACATGAGTGCAATACATTCACTACTTTAGGAAAAACAAAGAACCAGGAAAAATTTTAGCCATCAAAGGTGATTAATAACTCTGCCAACAACTTTTAGCTAATAAGATTGATTTGAAATTTTTCCGTATTTTTCAACAAACGATATCTGTTTTCATTCTTTTAGTTGGTAATTTTTTATATTTTTTTTCGCCAGGAATGCTTTTAGGTGTTGTTTATTGCCAGGCCATCCACCAAGATGAGATGAAACTTAAATATGTTATACACAGCTTTGGCTGCTAAGTTACTTGATTAATTACTTAATATTGATTTTTCCATTTTGTTTACCCTATCATCCATCCTCTTCTACTTACCTACCTTACATTTGCTTTTTTTTCTTCCAACAAAATATACTACATCAACATTTGCTTGTTAGGTAACGATAGATAAATGTAAGTGTATTAGTTTCTCTGGCCTGGGTATGAAATATAAGCATATTTGTTATAACAGAAAAACAGAAAAAAAATTAACAACAACAACAACAACAAAAAATACCATTTTATAGCCAGACATTTATTAATTACATTGAGTCGCTTATCTAATTAGAAAAGCTGGGATAATAAGCACAAATTTATACCTTCTACTTTGGTATTCTGTATTTTATATACCCAAAGTAATTTTTATCCCTTCAATAGTTAATGTTTTTGTTGTTATTGCTCTATTGCAGAAAGGTATATAAATAACTAATCGTGAGTTGTTAAGAAAGGCAATATCTGTGTATATAAGTATATAAACAGAAAATTGGTTGTCAAGTAATTTATCATGAACTGTTTAAAGCCAGCAAAGAAGATCATGTTTAGATTTTTATTCTTCTTTAGTCATAAGTTTGTAATTTAAAGTCCAATACAAATTTAAATTAAAGCAAAATATTCTAACATCCCTTTTCACAATGTATGATAAAAAGTTAACCTGGGCTTTAACAGTAAGTTTGGCTTACAAAATTTGCTGTTAAAGTTCACGTTAACTTTTAATTGTACATTGCGAAAAGGACCGTAAAAATGAAAGTTTTTTTGCGGAAAGTTAGAAAAAAATTGAGAGACATAAAAATCTTATATATGTTCAAAAAAATCGAACTTGCTTTAAAAAAACTATCTGTGCGTATTAACTTGTATGATTGGATATATACATCGGCTTAAAGCAGCGCACTATGGCCGAAAATTGCAGAGATGCGGAAAAATATATTTCCCGACAAGCTAGCGTCACCACACTTGGTATGCAGAGTTGCACTACCAAAATTTATAGTTAAAAGAATAGAAGTGGGTTGTTCACATCCCTTTTTGCAGTGGCGCACCTATAAGGAGATTTGCACATAGCTAAAGTTACTCGACATAAGAAATCCTTTAAGCCTTACGTTTTTGGTATAAAATATGCTCAGCATTTTTATGTAAAACACAACGAGAAATATTTTGCAGAACATTTTAACTCTCCAACTCTACGCTGCATGGCTCTTTTTGTCCCTTTCTTAAGAGAGGGGCATCACAATGGATCCAACTGGATCTCCAAGTGGATGTGCGGCATAGCACTACCCTTCCTAAAAGAGGGGCGAAAAAATCCCTTTCAAACATAAAATTCTACTATAGGTTTTTTAAGATAATCAAGCTCAAAACTCAACTGGAACGCCAGAAATCATTCAAAATCTAAACTGAGTTTTAGATTTAATTTAGTACTTATTCACAAATAGTACACGGCAAATCTTGTAAGCCTTACCTTTGGTATAAGATGTGTTTAGCATTTTTATGTAAAACTTTGCGAGAAACGTTTTTTAGAACGTTTTAGCCTACTATATTGCCCCTGATGGGAAGTTTTAAGGCCCTCTTTAAAAAAAGGACAAAAACGCCCATACAACGAAGAAATAGAGGGTTAAAAGGTTTCGCAAAAATTTTCCTCGTAGTGTTTTACATAAAAACGCAGACTACATATTATACCTTAAACTTAAAGATTACAAGATTTCCTATGCCGAGTCACTCTAACTATGTGCAAAAGTGCACAATTTTAGAGTTTTCAACCTTAAATGTTGCTAAAGACATATTAAAATCTCGTTAGTTTCCAGTCGTTAGCAAAAAATTTTATCATGACATAAATCTTGAGTTTCCCTAGAACAACTACATGTATGAATCCTCTTTGGAGTCCCTGGAAGTAAGTCCTACTCCACACAAAACGATAAAACTTTTCACAATTTCACACAAAGCATGATCCATTAAATACATCAACATAAGTACCAAAAACAAACATTTATCAAATATGTTTTACAAAATTAAAAATACACAACTCAAGTATTAGAATGCATATTCACAAGTTCTTTTTTACAAAAAATACATTTTGGAAAAACATATTTTAATTTTATAAAAATTTATTTGCTTCCCAGCTGATAATACGTATAATGAAAACGGAGAATATTGGCAGCTTGGTATACATAAACAGGGTTTTCTAGATTTAAACAATTTTTTCACTGAAAAAAACGGGTTTTTTTTCAATATAGTTGCTGAGATATTTTTGTCTATATTTACAAATTTCTTGTAGGTCCGTTCCTAGACAAAATATTTACTATTTCATTGAATTCCTTTACAGAAAATGAAATTTAGTTTTTTCTGTGTATACAAAAAGTCAACATTGTTCTAAGGGTACAAAATAACGAAACAAATCTTGGTGAGCCATGTAATATATAAATAAAATGTGTGTTGACCTTTCATATAGATTTTTACGTTTGTCAAAACAAATTAATGACTCCTTAAAACAGTTTGAAATTACGGAACTATGAACGATAAAAAATTATTGAATCGTTTAAAGGAACTAGGTCTTTTAAAAATTACACAACTCTAATAGGCATTCACGATGAGAGTGTGGCCACTTCTGAAACCAAAGTTGTCCTTTTCTGCTATATATGCTGAACATTTAATTAATGTTGATTTTTCCCGTATTTTTTTGAAATATTTAGGTTGTTGAACAGGCTGACGGTTTCTAAAAACCGGCCCACCTGGGTCCTTTGGTACCTTTGTGATGAAATATTGGTCATGTCTAATTCTTGTTGAATATAATGTTACGAACCTTACCCTACATAGCCACTTTGAATTATAATGTATGATAATTAATATATAAAAATTAACATAAATTTGCTGCAAAACTATAAGTGGCTTTATACGATTAATATTTTGGCTTGTTTTTCCGAATATTTTTTGTAAAACAATTTATTCTATTTTAACACTAAAACAAAAATCCAAAAACTTTTTTACTACAAAACATTTTTCAACAAACACTTCCTTTGAGATTAGTGCTTTTAAGATTAGGAATTTTATTACTTTTCTTAAATGTCCTTAAAATTTTATAGCTTCTGCAATGATTTCTTATATCCTTTTAAAATAAGCAGCTTCAGAAATAGTTTCAAATGTATATAAAGCCAAATAGAAAATATTATTACCCTTAAAAAAATATTGCAGGAATCAGCAACTTTTGAATAGAAATTTCGGCAGTTAGAAATTTCAACAGCCTCCATACACTTTTCTAGAGATGGGTACAAGCACTCACGTTAGCGTTTATTAAAAGCATGTTCATTAGGGTGGAATTTTTTTTTTAATTTTTTTGCAGCACGATCTGAAGTTCTGATGTCACCTAAAATTCACCTAAAACATTTTCAAAATTCTCTTTGTTTGCTGTTATCTCCAAAATAAGCAACTGTATCAAAAACTGCATATGTAAAGTTTTTTGGAAACTTAATTTCCTACAAAAAGTATTATATATTTCAAATTGCTTATATCAATATTTTTGAGATATTATATTGTAAGTTATGGGTGGTATAGAATTTTTACGGTATTTCGAATCAAAAAATGAATTTTTACTAGTCATGAAATAATGTGGAAATATTACTCTCAGCAATTTGGTCTATGGGACATTATTTTTTAAGTGGACAAACAAAATACCTTGGTATTTGGCATAACTAAAGTTCTGGTAGGTATAAATGTGTATGAAATTTTCTTTGTGTGTGATGTTACATTGAAAATTTTCTGTGTCAAGATTTTGTAGCACTCCGATATTCACCAGTCATAGAACAAATACGTTGAAAACAATTAGTACAAAATCTAGCGCATGGAAGCATTTCAATAAAAGCTAATGTTAAAATATTTTAATCTTTTTTATATAAGCGTTAGGGTGTCTGACACACTTCCTACTTCATGGACAGGATTAAAAACCTACTCACTATCCCATCTCTACATCAAAAACATACCGAGAGCAAATGGTTCAACCAGAGTAACATATACTTTTGTATATAAAAGTTAATAGAATTTGTTACCATTTAAGTGTGTATAATGTGTATAAAGTCAAAGAATTGGAGTGTGCAGATATTTTGTAAAAAGAAACAGAGTATGATGATTTTCGTATGTAAACGAATTCATATGTGTCGGAAGCTCGTATTTGACTTCCGTTAGCATTTTGTCAGTAAAAGTAAATTGGCACTTTGTGCACAGAATTTTTTATAAAAATAAAATAAATAAATAGAAAAAAAACTAATGATTGTTTGTATGAAATTTTAACAAAAAGAAAATTTTTGTGGAAGAAACAACTTCTAATACATGCATATGTTTTGTAACACAAATACATACACACACTCATAAATTTCAAATACGGAACAAATTTGCTCCAATATGAAAAGTTTTATTGTACATTCTAACAAACCAGCTTTTAGTTAAGGCCGGAAAACATTTTTTAACGGAAACGGATGTATAGGTGGACGCACAGATTGCAAAGACTTTGTTAAAAATTCCAAAGCAATTATGTGTAAGGAAAACAATATTTTCTTGTACTAAAAAGCTACTAGCGCAAACATTTTAACGTCTTTTTTTGTGCTAAAAGAAAGAAACTATTAACATATACATTTTGATTTGTTTCATTTCCATTTTTATTTATAAATAATACTTATAACTTCCACTCAATTGATTTATATGAAATATGTACTCAAGTGTATACAATAATAATCACAATTGTCACAATTACATTCAATACGACAATATTTCTCATTTCCTTTTCCATTTTATATGGCTCGTATATTTGTGCTAGTACCATTTATGCTTCATATTATTGTGCAAAAATTATGACATTTTTATTCCTTTTATTTGAATTGTATTTAATGTTATGTGAATTTTATTTTCCAAATCATTGTGTTTGTATTTATGTATAGCACTTAAGGCTTCGATTCATACAAACTTATATTAATGCTTTCATATTAATACACTACCATTTTGTTGTATAAATATATCTTTTGATGCCAGGATAATTGTACTTCTGATCCCTCATAGCTTTACTGGTTTCTAAATTTTATGCTTTAGTATTTCTTAATAAGATTTAGCTGCTATTACAGCACCAAATGAAATTAATAGAATGTTTAGCAAATAATGTGCCAGAAATTATTATTATTTTCTATTTTAATAAGAAAAAAAGAAAATAATATACAATTTTCTTTTTGGTTAAATATTAAATTCCATGCCTAAGGTTGGTTTATATTATAATTATAATTATTCTTGTGTATATTTTTCTTCTTATTCTTCTTTTTTGCATTTTATTCACAAAACTATTGTTTTTTTAATTTCCTTCCTAAGTATCAAATACTCATGAGCACTTTTGCATATACTGCTTTATTATGCATCGGTTTTGCATTTCAGCATAAACTGTTTGCATTCTACGGTTGGAATATATAAATATTAATGTAAAGCCTATTTTTTAAGGACATCGAAAATTATGCGTTCTTTGTACAGAATTAATTAAAATTCAAGGTCTGTCATTTAGATTTTTAAGATAAGTTTTTAGTTATGAACAAAATTTTAACCACTGAGGTAAGGAATTATGCATGAATAATAACAATAACAAAAAAATATATTTTTAGCTGAACGGAATATGATTTCTTTTTAATACTAAAATTTATCGGTGGCTATACCGTGACACATTTGGCTTAAAGGTGATCAAGTTTATACTAAGTCTTTATGGAAATGAATTCTAAGGTTGGAGAAAGTTCTTGACAAATTGAAGAGCTAAAAATCGAAATCTCTATTTTTATTTTTTTTCTTGCAAACGTGAGGTCTTTAACTGGGCTTTTATTTTTAAACTCTTGTTGGTTTTAAAATATTATTTTTAAGAAATAAACTTGATTAAGAAATAAACTTGATTAAATGGTTTACGTGAAGCTAAACAATAAGTAGTCAAATAAGCAAATTAAAATTTAAAAAGAAATTATACACATTATGTTTTATTTACATTGTTTCAATTTTATTTAATATTTTTATTTTTCAACCCAGCTTGGATAGTAATCTGTGCTCGTTCAGATATGAAGACAAGCATTTTACCTACTCAGCTATTGTGTACTTATAAGTTTAAGCGACACAAATTAGTTTTCATATACAAACATATGTTGACTTAAAAAGTGGTAGTCTACTTATTTTATTAATTCATATCAACAAATTGTAACTACTTTCAGATAATGATAAAAATACGTACTAATATTATTAAAAACTAATTAGTTGTTCTAGCTTGAAGCTTAGTAATAAGATAAATAAGTATCACTTATTATTTTGTAACCCATTAATAAAGTACTATCGATTACAAAAATGATAAAATTTTTTGCTGGGTATTTACTTACCATGGTTGCGTTCATAAGATTTAAATCAACAACAATTGTACAAAATTATAGTATTGCCACACATATCATTTCGGAGACGCAATTGGATTCATTTTGAGATCCTTTACTTATACCTATCCTTGAACAGTTCTCTTCATATCTGGTAGTAGATCCTACTAAGTTGAATTATTGGCCATATAGCCCTCGAGGTAAAGTCAAGTTTTGGCCACATATCCTTATTAATCCTCTATTACTTATCTCTCACTTATTAATCCTCTCTACTCCCCCATGATTGGTTAGCCCTGTACAACACCTAATTATTGGGTAGCCTATAGTAGTGACTCATCGGTAATTTAACCGATCTGTCGCACATTTCCTCATCTAATGTCGACCTTATTCTTGCCAGTCGATCGGCTGTTGCATTTCCCTCAATATAGTAGTGACCAGGAACCCATCATAGTCTGACACCAACTAGTTTCGAGTTGACACTGTGTCCTTTCAAAGCTTTTAGCGCCGCCACTGTCGACGTAGAAGGTTGCCTTCTCGCCTTCAGCCACATTTCAGCTTGGAAAACAAGAAAAAACTATACGTACCTATTTATGAAATAGTTTTCACTACAGTATACAAAAAGGGCTCAAAAAAGAGCGAGTGTGCCACAAGTGTCAGGCAGTATCCAATAGTGAAAAAATGGCACAATTATGCCACAAACAGTGATGGGAATTGTGGCCCACTATTCCCATGGAAGCATACTTTATGGATGTTTTTTTTTTCTTTTTGATTTTCAGGCTATACAAATTAGAGAAGATATTTTCAAATATTATGTTAAATATTATATGAAAGCACTTTATATGTATGTATATGATGTTTCATTCATTTAAAATTTCTTCAAGTTGCAGAAAACTGTTCATTTGTTAATGAAGGCTTTAATTTATTTATTTCCGGCTAAGCTTGGTAAAAATAATTTGAAGTTTTTTTTAGTTTTTTTTTGTATTAAGATAATTTCTAATCGACCTTTTTTACATAGACAAGGACCATAGCTCTAACCGTGTGTCGCCAAGACACCGGCCATCTTTTTTTTATGTTTACTTTTTTTGTAGTGGAAAAGTTTTGATTGAAATAAAACTCAATTTTTCAAGCAGAGCAAACCTAGTGAAAAAAACTGATATAATGTCAATGAAATAGTTAAATTTGCTGTTTTCTTGAGCAACAGCGTAAGTCGACTTATGTAAATTTTGCGTTGTGCTAAATAGCCATATTTTAAACGCTCTTTCCATAACTGTACTAATTTTCGGAATATCATGGACTCGTTCCGATTTTTTTTGTGCACAACAATGTGACTTCTATATTGATTAAATAAATTTTCAGCAATAACAAGCTGTATGGGACTTTTTGTTCCTTTCTGAAAATAGGGGCAAAAGTCTTCGCCTCAGTGGTGATATAGGAGCCTAAAATTGGCTACGGAAATGTTCCTCGTGGTGTTCTGATAACAGTACTAATCTTATACCTCAAACACAAGGCTTATAAGATTTCCCATGCCAATTTTGAATAAGTTCGAAGTTAACACATTTAACACATTTCAATGATTTCAATGATTTCTGCGTTCATGTTTAGTAAGAAGCTCAGGTGTCTTAAAAGCCCTATAATAGAAGTTTATGTCAAATATTTTTGTATATTGCTGCTGAAGGAAAGCTTTTACCATTTTTTAAGGAAGGGCCAAAAAGACAAAAATGCTGAGCACATCCTATACCTTAAACGTGAGGCTTATAAGATTTTCTATGCCGAGTCATTATATCCTTAAATCCTCATAGACAAAACGGGGAGAACTTCAAGTCCTGCTAAAATTAATGATAGATGCAAAATTTCAAAACGCCGAAACATGTGTATTTTTTTAATTCTGGCTCCCACCAGAATCAGTCGTTAAAGCCTGTCACTTAAAAAATTTAGATTTCTTCTAAAGTGTTATTATTACTTATAGGCAGATATTGTAAAAAATTTCGTTTCTACACGTTTCAAATTGATATGAAAAATAATTCATATACGTTTCAAAAATGTTTTTTTTTCATACAAATATCGAAACGAAAAAAGCGTTTGTATTTGCAAAATCTGGCCTTTAGATTATTTTATAAAATTTCATTCTATTTATGCTTAAATTAAGAAAAATATAAAAATGTGTATAAAACCTAAGCATTATTAGTATACACTTGAACATTTTCCTGTTAAAATTACATTGTAGTACAAAAAAAAATTATGCAAAAAATCATTTGCTAAGCAACCTGCCCTTCTCATTAAAAGCAAAATGTTCTACCTTAACTAAGAACAGTTAATAAAATCAAGGTACATAATTGTATGACAACTTACCTTGATCAGCCACATTAATAACGCCATCTTGGGCAACCGCAATTGCTGAAATTGCCTGAAAACGTGCATTTGATGACAATAGTGTTTCAGCGTTGCTCAATGTACCATCATCGTTCATGGTGCCGGCTGAACCCAATGTAGAACCTAAACCACCAGCTGCTGTTGTTTTAGCACCCAACAAAACGGTTGTTGTTGTCGTAGGTCCCGTAGACATAAGATTACCCGACACAATTCCAGCTAATCCAGAGGGTGAGGAGGGTGAACAAATACAGCCACCATTGTTGGCAGAGACTGAAGCAGACGACGATGATGATGATGATGCGCTGTTGCCATTGAAACCGCCATTTCCGTTTCCGTTGAATGCATTACTACCCGATGGTGTTGTAGGAGTTGTGCCACCATTATTACGTGAAGGATTTGTTGTTGTCGAATAGGCAGCAACACTACCGCCAACACCGCCGACTGTACCATGGGATGAGACAATGTTAGAATTTAAGCCGGATGTTGAAGCATTGAGGCCAGCAACATTTGTGCAGTCACATATTAAGGATCTGTTGGTGTGTTGTTGTTTTTTGAAAAGGAGAAGTAAAATAGTATTAGTACAATAAATTTGCCATTTTAAATAAAACCTTATTGCCGTACAGCAAAATACTTAATGTACAAGATGAGTTGAGATTAAAATAAATTGAATTTCAAATTGTAGATGTTATATATCCGTTTCAGCAAAAAACAAATTCCATAATACAAACAAAGTTTTTTGTATGTATTTCGAAAATATAAATTTAAAAAAAAGTAGCTAAACGGATATATACACGTTTTTTTTTTGTTGCAAAAATATTTAGAAATGTTACTTTAGCATAAAAAAATTAGTAGCTGTTCTATTTTTTTTCTATCATACTCGCATAAAACAATGATAACTATAAACATCGTAACAAAAAGTTTTTAGTCCGAATTTTTTTAAATTTATAATATTTTTGCGGAAATCGTAGCCTTTTAGACTACAAAACAGCAACACAAAGAATGTTGCTTCAAAGTTTAAAAGCACTTTTATTACATAGTTGTTATTCTATTTTTTGGTTGCAGCCAACAATGAACAACATCTTTGCAAAGCTGTGAAAAAGGTTGATTATGACAACAATCCCAGAAAACTGTACCAGGCAAGAGAACTTAACACCATCACCATTTTATATAAAATCTAAAAGGAAGCCAAATATTTTGCAGAATATAAACAAAATAGGTACAAATAATTTTTAATAAGTAAAAATTGTAAAAGCGGGTTTGAAACAGTTCTAACTAATTTACAGTAGAATATAAATTCGTAGAATGAAACGAGCTACGTTTTGAAGTTAAAAAAAAGTTTAGTTTAGGAAAATATTTTAGTTTTATATAAAAAAATGCTTTGCTACATGAGAATGGTTGCTTTAGTACGGTACTAAGAGTACTAGGCTTAAATTAGTGTTGGCAATTAAAGCTTTTATTCCAATATTCGAAAAATAACGAATACAAATTTGCTTTTAGTCTTGAACGTACTGGTCCTATGACTGGTGGAAATGGGAATGGTACAAGATGCTCCTGAGTCGTGACAAATGAAAAGAGATAATATCACAAAAAGAAGAATTCGTAGAGAATGGCAACGCTACAGATCCCTTCAGCTAAAATCTAAGCTGAAGGAATGTACTAAGCAGCTTAAAACGCTACTAGAATATCAAAAAACCGCTTCTCTTCAAAAATTTCGACGCAACACAAACAGACAATTCGCTATGGAGAGCAGCCCGAGGCCTCAAAAGACCTGAAAAGGGTACTTTGTTTGTAAACGACTTGCAGAAAGTATTTACTCCAAATACGTCTGATACTATAGTTGAGTTGCCACCAGTCGTCTTTATACCAGATGTGACCTTGAGGTTCAATATTCGTGAGATTGAACACTGTATTGCGGACTTAAATTCGAGAAAAGCTCCAGGCGCTGATAAAATAAGCAATAAAATGCTCTTAGAGCTACCCTATACTGCAAAAAGGATAATTCAATTTATTTTCAACGGTATTTTGCGCCTCAAATGCTATCCCGCAGAATGGAAGGTTTCGCTGATTACCATGATACCTAAGACAGGCAAAGATCATACGAATGTGGAATACTATAGGCCTGTAAGCCTATTGTCTGACATGTCAAAGCTATTTGAAAAGCTACTTATGACTAAGCTAACACACATACTGAATGGTACTGGATGCATTCTAGACCACCAATTCGGTTTTAGGAGACAAACTAGCACTTTTTAACAAACACATAGACTCGTGAATGTGGTTAGAAAAACATTCGAGGAAGAGAAATATTGTTCTGCGCTCTTTATCAATTTTTCTCAGGCTTTTGATAAAGCATGGAACGAAGGTTTAATACATAAACTAAAGCAAAACCTACCCGCAAACACTCTTAAGATTTTAGAAATCTACTTAAATGAGCGAAATTTTTTTGTTAAGGAAGGTAATTTTCTAAGCAACCGATTGAAGCCGGAGTTGCTGAAGGGCGCATCATCGACCTTGCATTGTATCTGATATATGCCTCTGACTTGCCGGTAAGCAGTAACATACACATATCAACATTCGCTGATGATACACCTTTTCTAAGTGTTCACAAAAGCCATCAAGAAGCTTCCCGCAAACTGTCAGAGTATAAACCCCAGTTGGAACAGTGGCTAAAACAATGGCGAATTAAAATTAACGAGCAAAAATGTCTATACACTACCTTTATATTATGCAGAGAAACCTGCCCACCTATACAAATAAACAACCAAACTATACATCAACACACTGAAGTAAAATATCTCGGCGTTCATCTTGATCGTCATCTAACATGGAAGTCCCATATTAATGCAAAGGTTGACCAAATGAAATTAAAAGCATTTCAAATGAATTGGATCATTAGAAGGAACTCTAAACCTAGATTGTAAGCTTCTTCTATACAACTTCATTCTAAAGACAATATGGTGCTACGGTATCCAATTATGGGGCACTGTCTCGGCATCAAATGTAGAAAAAATACAAAGGCGACAAAATAAAATACTCCGTACGATTACAACATGTTAGCAAAATACCGTCACTATAGCAGATTTTTTTTCCAAATGAAAAATATTTGCTCAGTAATTTAACTATTATGGAAAAAACCAGCACTGGTACACAAGTACCTTAAGTTTTGGTCTAGAACCTATCACTGAGTATCTTAATTGTGTCAATTGATCCCCTCCAATGACAACGTCATATAAAAGCTTCTGGTCTCTTTTATATAAAGTTCCAGAATTGGAACCTGTTGCTGATCCTTGGGAACCAGTCACGTGGCTCGTCTGGTGGCAGGTTCTCTTCCGTCTAGGGTATTAACAGACATTCCATCTTCATCCAAACTCCTTCCTACATATTCACCACTATCGTGAACAAAAGGCGAACATTTTATGCACGTATACTATTTCCTATGAACAAAAACTGGTGAAGAAAGAGTCTAAAGAGCACAGAAACATCAAAACAATATAAAATTGGCGATCACAATTTTAGACAAAGAGAAAAAATTTCAAGTGTTATTTTATTCGGGATAAGGATGATTATTTCTTGAATTGAATTAAGTTAACCCTTTTTATATATATTTTGGCACTAATAGTATCCACGATCAAACGTGATAAACGTGAACAAAGGATACTGATGATTACAGTGTAGCGGCTATCAAAATTAGTAGTTCTAATCTGTTCTGCTAGTCTGATTAGATATTCTAATATTACACTCTTAAAAACTATTTGAATTAACATTAATTTAATTATTGAACTTAAGCCGAATAACAATAATTTCCGACTTAAACCTATTTCAGTTCGAATAATAATTACGTACAAACACTTTTTTAAACTAACATAAGTTTTGTAGGCTCAACAAACATCGGTCTGACAGAGTGAAAGCGAGTATACGTGTTTCATATATTGACGTAAGGCACATGAAGGTTAAATGGACAACAGAGCTTGTAAATGGATTCTTGGACATGACAAGATATGCATATCGATGTACTCAGCAGACTCCCTTTCCTTTCTGCTGGAAATATGCCGACGACGCAACTTTGGAGAAGAATTTTTGAAGTAGAATAAAGTTGTGGGCAATGTTCCAATGACTCGCTATCCCAATTAGTACAGCATTATTGCACTACGTGTGGTGTAATGATCACACCTATAAACAGCCAAAACGTTAGGCTGTAATTAACTTTGCTTTTTTTTCTAGAAAAATTTTCTGCTTGTAGCTTTGTAGCATTTAACAAAAAAAGTTTTAAAAAAATTTTCATTACAATTTGGTATATTTGTAGAGTTAAGATTTTAATGACAAAGAGGTTTTGAGCTTACTACTTTATATTATTAAAATCACAAGCAAAGTTTCATTTATACTCAATATTCATCAAATTTATAGCTTCACCCCATTTAGGTTAGTCAAATATAACTAAAACTCTCTAAACCTACCTACCACTGTTTTTCAACTGATTTTTATAAAGCATAGGTCGGGTAGTATGAACATTGTGAAATGCAGCCAGTTGGTAGTACAAAAACAACAAGCAACTTGGAACACAGCAAGCTAGAGATTAAAAAACATCAACAATTTTTTTTTACTTGGTACAACTTTTGAAAAAAGCAACAAATTAAAAAAAAAATAACCATCTCACACATATTTCTTTTTTTTATAAAAAAGGCTAGAAATGAAAATGTCTGAATATACGAAACAATATGCAGAAAAAAAATTTATAAGAAATTAGTATAAAAAATTTTAGTCTTTGTCTAGCGCACGAAAAAATATACTTTTTTTCCTTTTGATTTTATTACAACCAAATGTCATGCTCACTGCTGACAAAAAACAGCAAATATCAAGCATGACAATGTTGCCAACTGATAGTACAGATGAGACTTTTATTTTGTAGCACAGTTTTTGAAGACAGCTTCGTTATGATGTTGTCAGGTATAAAAGGCATACAGATACCCATACAAACAAACATCTGTAAATATGTAAACGTAAAAACTCTTTGCCTGATGCTGGTATACTGATGCATCAACAGTGGTTTCTCAGTTGGCCAACTTGTCGTAAGGGACATTTTCATCGACGACTACTTAAGAAAATTTCGACATATGTCATGCACGATATTTGTCGATTATAGTTTCTTTCTAACAGAAAGCGTACTCAAAGAATTTCTAAAAGAAAAAGTACTCAACTGGTCATGCTGGTTAACTGGTCATTGTGATACATTCCTTCTAGCTAAAATTGAGCGAAATTGAGCTGATGAATAGTTCTGTTGCAATGTGTATTAAAACTTCTTGTATTAATTACTCTCTGAGTGACAAATTCCTTGAAGAACACATGTAAAAAGGAAACAATCGAAAAAATAACATGGGGACATTTTTGAAGATGTTGTCATTTACATGGTCATTAATGAAAAGATTGGTGACAGTGTCGCTCTTGTTGTCATGTATGAACTTAGCGGACATTTGTTCGAAAATGTTCTCGTTGATCTGTTTGAGCTGTTACCAACAGAAGATCATCGACGCTTTAACATGGTCATGCATCGGTCTTGCAAGATGTCTGAATGACATGGCCAACTGGGTTGTTTGGTTCTTTCTGCCTGTGTGTGTGTGTATAAAATAGTAGTAGTAAAATTGCTATAGTACTTTTTTTTAGATTGTGAATATGTATGTACTGCGCCTTTTTTCGCCACAAAAAGGATGATAGTTTTTGTTTTAATCATTATGATGTTGATGCTGGCGTTGCAGTTGTTGTTAGGGACATATTTGGGGGGACAAAAAAAAATCTTGTACGTATTCCATTTAGCTGATGGTAAACAAACAAAAAATGTTGCCGATAAAAACATTGTCATTTGCGCGAATTTTTCGTTGCATTTTTCAACTCTTTCTAGAGTTTCTCGTATTTTATGATAAACGAACAACAGAAATTATGATATAAAGAGTGGTTAACTTTTAAAGGACAATGACATTTTGGATGGAAAATCTAACAATCTTTAGTAAACGAAAATTTAAATTTTTGTTTTAGGTTTATTTTAAATTGCTGGTGTTCCGGGACATTATAAATTTAGAACAGGGGCAGTTGTTAATTTTATTTTAATATAATTATAAATTTCAATAGTGGTATATTTTTATAGTGAGATAGTATTAATTCCTAATGTAATAAATAAATTTTATTTAGTACCATAGAAGCTTTCTACAAAGTAGGTTTATAATAAAACACGATTTGATTGCGCTTATGTTTGGCCACTACATAATGATTAAAAAAGTTGGCAGTGCAACGGCCAAGCAAAGTAAATATTATTTTTAAACAAATTCCATTAAACTGATTCTTAGGAAACTTTGCATACAGGGTACAGCTTTCAATAATAACAGACAATGTCGATTACTTCGAACTTTTTTTTTATACGGTTAATCTATTATAAAAATGACTGCAGAACTATCTTTAGCAGTGCCGTTGTGGCGTACATTCATCGGCATTTTGATATATTCATAGAAATCACGCCTTGAGATCTAGTTTGTAAAGAGGAATCATAAATGAAAATATCAATATGACAAAGTCGCTCACAAAACACCAAACTTCGCATTTCCAGCGAAAAATTTTCCTGCTGATTTACAATTATCATTGTTTCATATTAATTGTATAACCTTAAATCTCTTTGATATAATATTTTTCATTGTTAAAATAACATTGTTATCAACGTTACATTTCATATTAAATCAACATGACTAGAACTTTATATTCAAATAAATTTTTGTTAAATCGGTAAATAAATCATGTTGAATTAAAATGATATTCGTGATACTTATTCATTGTATTTATTTTTATGTATATCTAAAGCAGTGGTGGCACTTCTTTCAATTTCAAAGGCTATTTTTTTACCATAAATACAACTACACTGTGTGTGAGGTTCACAGCCTATCTATTTAGCCGCATAGCAGATACACAAACATAGAATAAAATAGTGTATGTTTGGACACCACTGATCTAAAGTAAGGCTTGAAGCTGTTATGGCTGCAGTTGTTAGCGCGCTGGCTACAAAGCAAGGGGACCAAGTTCAAATCACGTAAGTAAAATAATTAATAATATAGCTACATTAATTCAACCTGAAATAAATTTGATTCAACATGATTCTACATGTTGTTTCAATATCAAATTGAGGGTGCTGTTGGCTGAGTAGCTAGCCCGTTTGACTACAAACCCTGAGGTCTTGAGTTCGAGACTAGTTTCCGGCAAGCCAACAACATCATGCATTTTTCTCATGTACATTGGTGTGTTATTGTGTTGGTTGTTGTTGGACTGTTGAAGTGATGAAGGCATAGCAATGATCACTTTGGCAGTTCCGGCGGCGAGTAATACTAACATACCCTTATGTACTTCACAGCACCCCCCTTCGTCGGTATTGTAGCAAAACCGTCGGCGAAGTAAAAGAACTAATAAAATGGCTACACAGCTTAAAAGCAACTCGATGCCTCTAATTAACACCAGAGGGGCTTGCAACACTGCTCTACATAAAACGCGCAATAGCAGGGTTGTAAATGAATTAAGCTTTCTATTTCTTTCCCACTTCACCACCTGTTCTCTTTACACTATCCCTTTTCCAAAGAGGGTAACACATTAATTAATTAACTGGTAGGCATTAATTGCCTGATTGTGTTACTTCTCTTAAAAAAAATCACGTTGTTTGAACTTGAGTTAACTTTTAATTAACGTGATGCTTCGTAATATTTCAGCATCAGCTTCATTTTGATTTAACCGTACTGTTAATATTCCAGTACGGTTAAATCAACATGAAATATAAATATTTCAAAAGGAATAATGTTTTTTGCTGGCTACTGTAAAGTCATGTTCAATTGAAATGATACACATATAAAGTAAAATTACCATTGAAAATGTTCAAAATAACCTTATTTTCGACGATTTTAATATGAAATTTTTCTTTATCTTATTTGAAACCTTTAATACAAATACTTTATTTCTTCGTTATTTTATAAGCCAATTTATGTATATCGCTTCCCTCCCTCTCTATTTTTTAACCTTTTCACTTTGTACAATGGAAGTGACAAAATTAAAATAAAGCTTGCTATCAACCTAACTGAAAGTTTCCTTAACTGTTAATTCTTGCACCATTGAACTTTAAACGAAACTATTTCGAAAAATCGTTTAAAGAACTTTTTTCACCAATGAAAAAAAAATTGGTATGCTTATTTTTAATTTAATATCGTGATTAATTTTATTATCTCTTGCATGAAAGAAATGAATAGTTTACAAAATTGTGTACAAGGAAAAAATTAAACTGATAAACGAATTGCCATAGCATTGACCTAATTAAGTGATTGAAATTAAAGTAAAAAAATTATTCACTCAAATGCATAAATAACACGAAAAACAAAAAGAGAAAATGAAAATAATTAATTGATAATAAGCTTAAAACAGTAAAAACTGCAAAAAGACATCATATATATAAGTAGTTGTCACGTGTTCATTACAGTGGCACTTAACACAGTTGCCACTGTTAATCTTTAGTATATTAAAAAACATATATTTAATGCTTCAATGAACTCTACTTTAATTGCTTGTTATTGTTCATAACTTTATATCTTATAATTGAATAAAAATTATAATTTTGTTTATTTAATAATTTTACTTACCCAGCATTTTCCTGTTTGCCAGCAAAGTATCTCATATTACCCGAAGTATCTACTACCCGTATGGAATTCACACGTCTCGAGTCACTGTCAGCTACGTACAGATCACCGAATGGTGAAAAAGCCATGGCCAACACAGTACCCAAAACATTATCAGTGGTCTTATTGGCCTTATCCTGGCCACTATTGCTACAATGCAAAGGAGTACCAGCCACTACTCGAATTTTCATATCTGAAGTCAAACGTAAAACCAAATGATCATCTATGAAATGTAAAGAACCATCTAAAGGACTCAAGGCTAAGCCAGTAGGCCATTGTAGTTGAGCTTGATTGGCCATTAAAGTGCCCGAGCAGGGAGCCGGACTCCAATGATTGTGATGACCATGATGTCCTATTAAAGTATGTATAATGCTCTTAGGATCTACAGCTCTAATATTTGTGCCATCTGCTATATACATTGTTCTATCAGCTGCTATAGCCAAGCCTTTAGGATGCGAAAGTCTAGCCTGCAAAGCTGGACCACCATCTCCACAGTTACCCTCATCGCCGGGTATACAACGTTGTCCAGAACCCACTACTGGTTCGCTGTTAATGGAAGGATCTTTTACCTTTTCCAACCTCAATAAACGTAAGATTTGATGTCTCTCCGGATCCGAAATATACAAATGACCATCAGCTGGTGAGACGGCCAAATAATATTGATAAGACACTTGTGTAGCACTCAATTGCAATATGGTATAAACTTTGCCATCTGGAGTAATGCGACGCACTAAATTAAAATCTCCCACATATAAACTGCCATCAGGTCCTGAAGCCAAAGCTATAGGAGTCAAAAGTTTTGCATCTTTGGCTATGCCATTGCAATGATCTGGACAATTTAAAGGTCTTTGCAAACCGGTACCCATAACAACCTTTACGGTACGGGGATATTCCTTCATATGCAAAGTACTGCCATCACCTTTTTGCAATATACCCTCATGGAAGTTATAATGGTGATGTATGTCCAAGCCCCAACCACCAATATCAGAAATATCCACATCATAACCTTGCAATTTTGCTGTTTGTGTAATCCAGACTGGTGTATCACAGGTTGAATGTTGATAGCCTACTGAAATTCGTGCAATAGTAACACCATACACTTTTTGCCTATACACATTACGTTTATTCCAGGCAAAAGTATGTATTAGATTAGGATCAGCTTCATAGGTCTTTACGTGTAGTGAAC
This sequence comes from Panzeria rudis, assembly GCA_956483635.1. Taxonomy (NCBI): domain Eukaryota; kingdom Metazoa; phylum Arthropoda; class Insecta; order Diptera; family Tachinidae; genus Panzeria; species Panzeria rudis. Next base: position 48,928,655 of record OY101448.1, on the reverse strand, counting down.
CCTCAATTTCAACGCCCACATGTACGTGTGTCAGAGTTTTGGGTATCTTCTCTGAAGTCAAACGCATACGCACAATACTCAAATAGCCAGACGCTTGGGAAGACTGATATGTAAGATGAAGATCTGAGCCAGGAATTTGGATGGATTCTTGAACAATCTAAAAAAATAAAATAAAGAAAAATTTGTGTAACTTTAAAAGATATATAAAAAATAAATTAAGAAATATGAGAATTGTTAAGCGATAATCTTATTTAAGTTCAATTCAAATCTTTTAGCGTTTTACGGGAACAAATATATAGATTGTATCGAACCTCTCTCTTTCTAAGTTTTTATGTGACCTAAAATTTCAGTTAGTAACAAAACTAGTTCGTTGCACTCACTACAAATTTTCAAACTATTTCCTTACATTTTCTGTAGAAAAACTCGCTGGATCACTGTTTCAACATTTCTGTTCTGGGAAAACTGTGCAAGTTTTTGTCTCAATCACGAAGATGGCAAAAACTTACTAAAACTTATCCTGCAATTTGACACATATTCATTCCTCCCAATATGGTGTTCGTGAGGAAAGCCAATGCTGGGATTTTTTTTTACTAAATTCTGTTCAGTACGAGAAGTTAGGAATACAAATGATTGGGAAACTGCTTTAGCTCCGGTAGTGAAATCGCCAGATCAACTAAATTTTAAATTCAAAACTTCAAAGCGAATGATTATACAAAAGAAAAAAAACGGAAAGGAATGTTGACTCTGCAATTAGAGTTTAGCTCCAGGAGCAGTTCTTCAAACGAGGATATAAAATTCATAACATTATTCTTTCCATCAATGTGGATATTAAACGTTTTATACAAGCACTTTGAGAAAAATTGTAGAGATAATAAATAACTTGCAATTATATGATTCGGTCTTGGACAATAATAATATTGGTCATGGTACGGAAGAAAACAATGAAGAGTACACTGAAGTAGAAGATTTCACATTACGCGACTAGAAATTTTCTTGTGCATATAATTGGAAGGCTACTACGTTTTGAATTGGGATATAATGCAAAAACGTATTTCGGATCCGGTGGGTTTCTTGTGGGGAAAGATCGAAAAGTTCCAAAAATACTGATTAAAAATCGCTAAGGCTACCCAAGGAACTAAATAAACAACAATCATCGATAGAGATGAGAAAAAAAGAAAACAATTAAAAATCAATAAGTTCCAAATAGTTTCTTATTTGAGAAGAACTTATTTTAAATCATTAAGTGGCAGATTGGCCATCCAAACAAGTGCACAACCGAATACCGAATGGGTCCCAAAATGTGTAGTGGAAAAATTTCTAGTCGGGAATCTCTCAAAAAATTCATATTTTTATCTAAAACTTTTAAAAATAAGGTTATTACTCTTTAGCATTGTTTCCTTGCATTGTTTCCACACATTTTATAATTAAATCAATATACATAGTTTTTAAAATATATTGAAGTTAAATGATAAACTTTTTTGGTGGGCCGTAGTGTTAAAACTTGTTTGTTTCGAAAGTTCATAGCAAAACTCGTTCGTCCCAAACATAAATCTAATATTTTTCTATATTTCACTTAGTTTCAATTTTTGAACTCTTGAGTTAGCTATTAATCAAAAATGGCATAACATTTCAGAATCAAAAGAATCTATCTCAATTGGTCCATTTAAACAGGCGCTATATGTTTTTTGCATTTTTCCAAAATGTGATTAAAATGTAACGAGCGAGTTTTGTAACTCACACGCACTCGTTACACATGTGATCGTGAACTTAAGTTTAAGTTTTAGAGGTTGGAGGTCGCCAAAAGCGCCCGCTATCTTTAATATAATGGAGTTGCATTTTGTTTAGATTATCTCGTAAACTATATGAAATATGAAAATTTGGTTAAAACCTTCTTTTATACCATAATATTACTATAACTCCACAAACCACATTTGTGTTGCAAATTGTGTCATTCAAGATGTATAGATAATAAGAAAATAGGTAACATCCATACCGTAACGTCCGCAACGACCGATTTTTAGTGTTTGAATGAACCCAGAAGCATATCGTCTACACTAGAGCCATTTCCGCAAATACTCCTATTTTTTACGTATTTGCCTTTTTTGGTCACTACGAAAAATTTGCAAAATTTTATACAAATGATCGTTAGCCTCCAAACCGAATTCTGTTGTTTTGTAACGTCCGCAACGGCACTTTCAGCACGAATATTTTTATCCTCAAAGACCGTTCAGTAAATAAGTAAATGTCATTTCAAAGTACTCCTAATAGCTGTTTTACACTATCTCACAAGCCGTTCGACTTCTGTAGATAATGCAACCCTGATCTAATGAGTTTATGGAAAGTTTTAAAAAAGCAATAACAACACATTATATCAGGGTTGCATTTTATGCAGAAGTCAAAAAGCTTGTAGAATAGTCTAAAACAGCTTTAAGTAACTATTGTTTTCTTCTAAAGGTTATATGAAAATATATCACTCAGCACGCCAGTGAGATTAACGTTACTAAAAATATATGCATGGGAATGTAACATCCGCCACACGGGACTAGCCCATATGTAAGTTTATTTAGATTTTAAACATCTACATTTGACATTCATCTTAGAGGGAATTAAATGAAGCCTTCCTACCTATCCCGCCATTGCACTTAATTGTGCTGACTCGGCATTGAAATCGTTTAAGTCTTCCATTTAAGGTATATATGATGCGTTAGAGTGGCAGTTATGGTTATGTAGAACACGACGATAACCTTACTCTTCGTGATATGGGTCTTGTTGTCCTTTTCTTAAATAAAACAAAAAAACTCCCCTTCAGCGATGATATAGGTGGTAGAAATGCTCTACGAAAATATTCCTCGTGGCGAGCAATATAAAAGTGCTGAACACATCTTATACCTTATACGTAAGGCTGACCTGTGCCAAATCACTATAACTATGTGCAAAAAGGAAGATATTTAAACTCCCCCTAAACAAGTCTCTAGCTATAGTGGTAGTGCTCCATATAAATAAGGAAACCCCTTGTCTCCCTAGATGATAGATGGCCATTTTAAAAATTTTCTTAGTACCTTCCTAGCTTTCTAACTATAGTGGAAGCGACCCGTATGAATAAAGAGCACCCTAGACGCCCCAGATGAAAAGTGTCTCTCTAAAACTTGTTTCTAATTATTTTGTCATCAGGAGATACATGTGTAAGAAATTTTAAATTTCTGGCTATAGTGGAAGTGTCCCCCATAGCTTTTCTGATGGCTTTAAAATTATTATTATTATTATTATTATTATTGTTATGTTTCTAAATTTCTCAATCTCTATGAGAAAAAAATACCTATCCCGGGCTATGCCAAAAGATTAGGCTCTGATGATGCACAAATTAATTAAAATCACAGCGCACACCTAAATCTAAGGTTTATCACATTATATCCCCATAAACTTCCTAACGATTCGTGTAGTCGCAATCACCACCGCTTTTTGCATTATCTGCCATAATTGTTCTGGCATCTCAAGCTCCTTTAGACCATCGTGCAAAGTTTTCGGTACCAATCCCATGCTTGAAATTATTATTGGGATGGTCCGCACGCTGTCGATGTTCCATTGTCTTTCAATGGGTTCTATGAGCACACTATATTTACTTATTTTATCTCGATGGTTGTTGTTGTTTGGTATTGCAACATCGATAAGCCATACCACCCGTCGCTCCTTATTCATCAACATTATATCTGGTCTATTTGCTGATATAGGTCGATCTGTTAGAATCGTTCGATCCCAGTAGATCCGGTATCCTGCATTTTCTAGAACAGACTCAGGTTGGTATTTGTAGTACGGTACTCCACCAGTTATAATTAAAGAGTACTTAAGTGCAAGTTGTTGGTGTAAAATTTTAACAACGGAGTTGTGACGGTCGATATACTCCGTCCCGGCTAGACATGTACATCCTGATGTTATATGCTGTATAGTTTCAATTGAGTTGCACCCGTACCGGCAGGAGTCGTTTGTCACTGTCATATCACTTACTAAGGTTTTCAAGTAGTTTCTCGTCGGGATCACCTGATCTTGGATTGCCACCATAAACCCCTCGGTTTCAGGAAACAATTGAGCTGCTACCAGCCAATGGTTCGACGATTTGGTGTCGACATGTTCTTGCCTGACTTCGTATGGGTGTCTACCATGGAGTGGTTTACTAATCCATGCCTGCAGTTTCTGGCTGTTTGTAGAAATCGGTTGTACCGTGATGTTTTGACCAACATACAAAGCTGATGTGTCATCTGCTTTACACACCGCATTATGTAGTGGGGATATCATAGACTTTTCTATAAAGAATGCTCTTAGGCCATCAAGCTGTTGTTTTCTTTGGTTGTTAATATCAACTAAGCCCCTTCCACCCATGCTTCTAGGGAGCATCGTTCTCTCGGTTGCTGATTTTGTGTGGTGTTTACGTGCCTTAGTCATTAGCACCCTACATTTGCGTTGTATAGCTTCTATTTCGGTGTTACTCCAATTTATTACTCCAAACGAGTAACCCAGGGCCGTAGCTGCATATGTGTTAATAGCTTTGACCATATTTTGTCCATTTAAGCTAGTCTTTAAGATCTTCCTGACCCGCTTAGTAAACTCTTTCTTTAGTTATTTAGTTATTTAGTTATTATTATTATTATTATTATTATTATTATTATTATTATTATTATTATTATGTCTTATGGTTCCTTTAAGAACAAAGGGCCACTAGCTGGTTTTATTATGGTTTATAATATTTGGTACAACGAAAGTTTTTTAAAGCATTTTTTTATATTTTGTCAAAAGAATTTAAGTATAATTTTAAAAAATTTCTGAAGAGTAAAAGCAACTTTTAAAGCGCTCAATAAAACTGTTCGTATATGGGCATAAAGAACACTGAAAACTAAATATATGTATATAATTTTGATCAGAATTTTATAAAGAGTTTTGCCGTTGTTCGACATATATAAAAATGAGTCGCAAATTATAAAAAACTCGTTAATGTCTTGTTCACCCTCTATCTTAAGAATATGGCGAATAGATCAAAATATGCATATTAAAATTCTGTATTTAATGATAATAAATCAGAAATGCTTTCTAAAGACGACTTAAGTGGCTTTTTCAAAAGTCCACAGAACTCTTCAAAAGCCCACATCTTATTTACGTAAACATTAAACTGTAGGTCAATAGTTCCCCAGACTATAATTTTGTTTTAATGAAAGTAAAACTATACTGTTCAAAATCCCATTTACACAGCTTTCAGCTTTTAAATAATATAACGAAAATAAAAGAAATGAGCACATTTTAAAGTAAGCCATAAGGTAAATAGTAATTTAATTAAAACGTTCACAAAGTTGCAGATGGTGTCAGTTAAAGGTAATATGCCATACAACAGTAGTAACAAACATAAAGCATGACAGAGAGCAAAGGACACAATACAATCCTGCACGAGCTACAACTTAAGCATAAATAATGCAAAAATATGTAATGGCAACAGGACAAAAACTAACTTAAAAAATAGGGTATAAAAACATTTTAAAATGAACTAAAGTTCAAGCTTAACGAAAAGTCGTAACAGCAGAGCACATAAAGAAATATGAAAGGAACGCGACTATTTAGGTGAACAGGATATTAAAACTAAAGAATAAAAAAAAATAAACTCGTTGGCTCTTGAACATGAACAAGCATATAAAAATATAATGCAATTTTCCATAGATGAAATATACGACTATAGTTTATTTTTAAGAGCAGAATTGTAACCTAAAAAAAACCAACAACACTGTATTTTACTACAAAAGGCCAACATGGAAATTTATTAAAAGGACCCCAAGGTACTACTTATTATATACTATACTTTAGACTTCATGCTTCTCGTTCTGTTCATTAAAGCGGGAACAAAAAAGAAACACGTGATCGAAATAAAGGTTAAACTGAAAAATGTCATATTAAATTTAGTTAGTTAACTTTTATTCTTTCTTGAATTTTTCTACTGCTTCTTAAATAAGAACAATTCTTGAGCATAATAATTAATCATACGCACCTGTGTTTCAGCAAATATAACACGTTTGCCCGGCATTGCTCCAATGCCATTTGGCATCCAGGTACTAATTAATTGTGGTTTCAACTCTTCGTGATCATGCTCCATACAGATTTTATGGACATCGCTAACAGGTTCATCATTAAAATGGTACAAAATCGAATTGAGAAAGGTTAAGGCAGGATTTAAAGGTGCCACTCTGTTAAATGGAAGAGAAAATAAAAATTAAAATGAAGTTTCAATTATTATAAATAGTATATGCAAATTGTTAGTAAAAAGCTTTTGCTTATTTGCTTTGACTTAAATTAAAAATTAAAAATTATCAATTATTATTTACTTTATATTTCTACTGGCACTTTCATCATCATCGCTTAACTGCATTTGTACAGGTGGCAAAACCACAATACGATTCCAGGGCACAAAAACGGTACGTGTTAATGGACGGAATGGTGAACGTTGGAATTGTAAAGTAACGGCGCCACCACCATTAACTAAGACATCAAACCTTAAGTGAGAAAAAGAAAAATAAAATGTAATGTGTGGTAAATTAAATTAATTTAAATTAAACTTATTGTGTGAGCCGTTAATTTTAAAACTAAAGTAACTCCATTTTTGAAAAAATTTAACGAATAATGTTTACAGATAAATTTTTTTTAAGATCTTTTAACAACTTTTTGCACAAGAAAATTTAGTTGCCTCACTTACAAAATGATAGGCTCATATATGAATTAATTTTTGACTAACTATAAGAGTAAAAGTACAAATCTGTATATAAATTTCTTAAAAGGATGACAAAGTAATTAGTCTTATTCATTAAGTAAAAAAGAACTTAACATGATCTTTTACAAGTAGATAATTAAATAATTAATTGATTTTGAACCTACAACGATTTTTGTAAATACAATTACGAAATTGTAAGTCAAAGGAAAATCAGAAAATTTTTTCAATTAAATATATCAACAAATAATTTGTTGACAAAGATTTTTATTTTAACAATTGTTATAATAATTGTTATAATAATTGTTATATTAGCAATATGTTTTTATACAATCAGAATCCTCGAAGCGACTTTTTGCTTGCCTGCGAAAAACACTAAATGTCGGAATCGAACTGGCGACCTCTGAACTAACTGACTAACGTTCTTACCTCTCATCTACAGACCAATTCGTTATTAAATACGCAAATAATGAATACACACAAAACGTGATTTGCTTTATTTCATCTACGTGTGTTCAGTCATTTGTTATATAAACAATGGTGATTGTTAATTTTTTTCACAATACATAACACTAAATTTGATTAGTTCAGTTTGTTGAAAAAAATTTCTTGATTTGCTTTGTTTCATTTACGTGGGCGCATTCATTTGTTATATCAACAATGATGATTGTACATTTTTTTCTTAATATATAACAAAAATTTGCTTAGTTAAGTTTGTTGAAAAAAGGTCTGTTTTTGTCGTATCAACAACTCAATTCGTTATATTAGCAAAATATATGTTTGATTTGAAATTACATATTAACAATTGAAATTTTTAGTTGCAGTTTGATGATATTTTTTCTGTGATCCCTCTTGGTCCCTCTTGAGAAATCAAATCCACTAATACAAAACTTTTTTAAAATTTTTTTGCAGTTTTATATATTTTAGAACTTAAAATATAATATCCGAAACTAATTTACTATATACGATTTAAAATACATCAATTTGGGGCATTATCTATTTTTGAAAAACGAGAAAATTGCTCGGATTCGGCTTACAGAACAGGGTTAAATATATAGCCTTCTTAGACGCAGAACACTCCATGTTTAAACATCAGTAAAAATCGGCTAGATAGTTCCGGAGAGGTAGAGATTACACATCTGCACTGGCCGTGGCCCAAATTTTGTCTGCTCTTGTAGACGGCGGTATGTGGTTTTTAGAATTTGTCTAAAAACTATTTGCACTCATGATCATGGGTAAAAAAATATATGTATATCATATATGTCCTTCCAGACGAAGATCTATTTATGTTTATAATTTCCTCAAAACCTCTTGGATGGTTTCTGAGGAGCGAAAATTAGCCCACTTTACTCCAATTGATCTCAGTTTAGAAAATATATAAAGCTTAAATATCCTTTTAGGCGTAGATCTAAGTTTTGAATATCATTAAAATCCGTGAAATTGTTTCGGAGAGGCAGAAATAGCCTCATTCTCCTCTTGATCTTAGTTTTGAAAAAAATGCATAGCTTATGTAGCTATCTAAATAGTGAACAATGTAGATTGTAAATTTTATAAAAATCGCTTTGATAATTTGGAAGCGGTAAAAATTTCACCCTGCCACAAGTTGATAATTTTAAAACAAATATATAGCCTGAGTGTTCTTTTGTACGCAGATCTATCAATAATTTAAATTTCATTAGAATCGATTTTTGGAGAGGCAGAAATCGTCCCCCTACCCCACTTGATCCTAGTTTTGGAAAATATAAAGTCGTTGTATTCTTTCGGACGCATAACTAGCTATGTTTCAAATTTCATCAAAATTTGTTAGACAGCTTCGTAGTGGCAGAAATTGCCCCTCTGCTCCCCTCTCGGTCCTAGTTTTAAAAAAATATAAAGCCTTTGCGATCTTTCAGACGTATATCTATATTAGAGCGACTCAAAAAAAAAGTGATTTTGTTACCCCTCTGAAAAAAATAAACGAAAAACGGAAAAAATACCTTTTTTAAAAATAGTCCAGCTCACGGATGGTCAACGCTAGAACAAAAATATTTTGGGAATCATCATAATACATATCAAGCTTTATTTTCAGATGGGTAACAAAATCACTTTTTTCTCTTCCATACAAGTTGAGTCGCTCTAATCTATATATGTTTCGAATTTTATCAAAATCGGTTCAACCGTTTGGTCGATAAAGCGTAACAAACGAACAAAGTTTCTTTCGCATTCGGATAGGGGACGGACGGGTGGATAGGGGGCCTGGAGGGCAGACAGATGGACAATATTTTAGAAATCGGACCTGCTGCTCTGGAGACCACCGCAGACAAACATACAAACGTACATATTATATTAGTATGGAAGTATATATGACCTTTCAATTCTAAAATTCACTATACAATGATTGCTCTTATATCGCTATGACATAAAAAAAGCATTTAACTTTTTCACATTTGCTTTTTCATAATTTGTATGTGATATTGTGGCACCAACGACACACTTTATTTTATTCAAAAGAAAATCTGAGAGAATTCTATCAGATTTAGACCTGACCTCAGATTTTGACCTGACCTGCGATATACATGTAACAATAACCAAAACGGTAATGCTGCCCACATACATTCATGTAAGTTTAATATAGTCAGCTAAAAGTGTTCTCTAATTGGCTTAAGTATTTCACAGGCTTTTCGTTGACTTTTGTCATTATCTTGAGCTAGCTTATGCATGTTATAGTGGGGTCTCAAGGCTTACAAGATGTCCTATTCCAAGTCTCTACAAATAACTATGTGCGAAATAAGCGGATATCAACTCCCTCAAAAATGAGTCCAAGTTGTAAAGTTTCAAAACGCCGATACACGTATATATTTTTTTGATGCCCTCTACCAGAATCAGTCGCTTGTACCTTATAATTTTGAAAGAAATTTGATTTTGTTGTAAAGTATTATTTGACACTAAAGAGTCGTATTATATTTCTTAGGATTTTAATAAAACTGCAAGTAAATGTTATAAAGAAAATTGGATTTATTTTCTTTCTTTTGAAGGATATCTAAGAAAATTAAGAAAAAAATAAAACCAAAAACAGTAAGGACATCATACGTTAGAAAACTCATTAAGCCATATTGCTTTGTATTATTCGTTTTGTAAGAAAAACATGGTCCATATTGTGTGCACCCAGTGAATATTTTTTCCGATTTCAATAAGAAAGTGTGCTGTATTAGCATACAAATTGCTGAATTAGTATCTAAAGTAGATCAGAAAACATACCAAAAACTCTTAGTGAAAATGAATTGTGAAGCAACAGTTGACAAGTCATAAATATCTCTGACAAAATATTTGCATTCAATCAGGAATTAAGGCAATTGTTGCAAACTGCAACTACTCATCGATTGTGCTTACGTGCAAGAATGCCCTAAATACATTATGTGCTGCTATACAAGTACATATTTTGTGGGTCCGTGGACATGTGCGCATTGATGGTAACGAAATGACCGATAGTGGCCAAAAGGGGGGTTCAATTATCAGTTGAAAAAATGGTGCGGGTTCGAATACCAATTCAACATCTGAAATGGATCGGTCATAGAATCTTGGATGAAAGGCGAAGAGGAGAAAGTTTGGCGTGACCTGAAAACTCGCAAAACTTCTAAAATCATGTAGAGCTCTTATGATTATAAATCGTCTGAATCCCTTTTATAACTGAACAGGAGCGACTGCAGACTTCTAGTGGGGTATTAACGGGGAACTGCTAGATGGCTTCGTATGCTGTCAAAATAGAATAACATTTAAAGCTGTTTTACACGAACGACAAGCCGTTCAACTTCTGTAGAAAATGCATCCCTGATAAAATGAGTTTATGGAAATTAAAAAAAGCAATAACAAACCACACATTATATAAGGGTAGCATTTTGCGCAGAAGTCGAACAGCTTGTAGAATAGTCTAAAAACAGCTTTAATGATACTTGTAAGGAGCCTATGATAAATGGGAAGATAGAGCATATACTGCAACACTGCCCGGCTCTAAGCCGCACAAGATGGTACTCACACCTTCCGGAGTCTTGAACTTGTATCGAGATTGCGAAAATGTAGCCTGCTGAGGTTTGTTAACTCAGTGTGTGAGTCACTCGAAGCAGTCACCGTGAACTAGGATGCCATACTGACAGGGTTCTTGTCATCTGCTTGGATCGCTAAGAATAAATTCCGTTCTATTCGAGGTCTTTGATCACCCAAATTAACCTAACCACGTCTACCTTTACAAAATATCCGCAGTTAATATTAAAACAGTATAATTAAACACAAAACCTATGTTTTTTTGTAGCAGAATAACACGTCGCCATCAGAAACACAATACAAAAATGGTGGTGATATTGGAGCTATATTTGAATTAATTGCTTAGCAGTTAGCAGTTTTACGCATCAACAATTTTTTTTGCAGCGTCTACCTCTCTTTCGAACGGTATCAAAATGTCATATAATATAAAAAATGGATTTAACAGGTTTACGCTCTAAGCCGACGATATGATAGATATTTTTTTAAAAACTCTCAAGAAGTTTGTGAAATTGTTACGATAAATCTCATCAAACCATTGGAAATTAGCTGTAATACAGTTTAGAAAATGTATAGTGTATTTTGTTAAATGTCAAAATATGCTTTGAAAATTGCCATGTAACCAAATGCCAACAAGTGGATAAAATTGTTTATAAAAATGGTCCGACTTTTCTCATTAATACCAGAAGGAAACTATTAATCGGACAATATTTCAGAAAAAGTACAAAAACAGCATACCAGAAAATATGCCGGCTATATTGATTAATAAATATCTGAGGGAGCGTTAGACCAGTAGATTGGTGTACTTGTAAGCTTTCAGATTTTTTTCTGACACCAAGAATGTCGGCAGAAAATGTTCACTGGGAAAATGCACAACACTACTATCTCTCTCTATATATATATATATATATATATTTTATTTTTTTTTGTATGCTTGTATGCATATTGATTGTTACATATGTATATGTTAATAATTCAGTTTCTTTCTCTATGTATACATATTACTTATATTTTGATATTTATATTGTCCTTCAAATGTAAAGGTTATTGTGAATCTTTTATATTCTTTTAAATCTTTTGGCAAAGTTGAGAGATTTTCAGTTTAATTTCTTTTTTTCTTTGGGTATTAAAAGAAAAACAAAATGCTTTGATTTAGATTAAGTATTAGTTAAAGAGCACATAACTATACACATACATATCACTCATTTGCTGCAAAGATATTATAACTCAAAAATATTAGTTTTCAAGAAATCGAGTTTGAGGTTTTTAAATAACGGTAAAACTTTGAAAGTACGTGCTACTCAAAAATTATTTATTGAATTCGTTTCCGGGCCCATTAACAGTTATCGAATTCGCTCCAAATTTTACTTTGTTAATTATTTAATATGAAGTAACAAAAATCTAGCAGGCGAATTTAAGTCAAAACACTTAGCTCCAGTTTCTGACTTAATAATTAAATTGTTCTTAAACTTAATTTCTATTTAAATAGAAAACTCATTTTTATAGATCACATTTAAATATAACTTATAACACCAATCTTGTACACTTAAATTCGATTTAAGTTTTATAAATTACCATATGATTTTGACCGCTTGTTGTTCTTGTGCAAACAAACAAATTGTGGCCGCTGAAAATTCAACTTTTGTTGGCGTAAAATTTGGGCTTTCTTTGGGTATATTTGTCTTTTTGTGATTTTGTAAGCTGTTTATATTATTTTAAAACATTGCAGAAACTCTTGATTATTCTTATTTTTTGCATGAAGAAAAATATATATTTGTTGGATTTTGCTTTGTTTATATTGAACAGCTGCTTTTTTAGGAAATTTATGGGAAATTTATAATAGTTGATGGTGCTACCATATTTTTGTCACAATTAAATAAGAACAACTAAATACGACTGAAAAACAGAAGTTGTGTTTAATTACAATTTAAATTTATATGAAAATCAACTAAATAAATATTTAATTGCTGAGTCAAAAACTGGAGGTTAAAATCATGTAAAATAAATCCGCAGTTTACAATACCGGAACTTATTAAGAAAATCACAGAGCAACTCGCTAAAAAACAAAAGTAATTTTGTAATTTCGCGGTCATACTCCAGTTGTAGGAAGTTTTCACGTGTGCTTGCAACTACGTATGAAGCAAACAAATCCCGTAAATCTTGTACCAGGTGTTAAAGACCGATTTGCAATGCATATTCAACAAACTATCCTATATGAACAATTTGTTTAAAAAGCGAACAACAAAAAATCATTTGTAGATTAGTGTGATATCCATATAATGGTGTTACATTAAAAAAATTGGTCCCCCAATCAATCAACCGGGATCAATTATAAAAATTGCATCTAAATGGGTCCAGGCATTTAAGAATAGTTCAATTTCTTACACACATACCGAAGAATTATATACACAGAAAAAAATAAGTTTCGTTTTTGAAAAAAAAAATTCCGGTCTTCAACAATTCTATTTCTTTTTTTCAAATATCCTGGGATAAAGAATTCCGCTATATTGATAACAAAATTATTTAAGCAGAAAAAAATAAATTAAAAAAATTTCGACATGACTGGGATACGAACCCGGGCTTTCCGGACATAAAGCATACTCTCTACAGCTGTGCCTTGTCCCAGTTGTTTTTATGACATAAAACTTGTTTTAACTACTTGTGTATGAAAAGAAAAGAAATAACCGGCATGGGAAAGAAACACATACAACGAAACATTGTATTATGTTAATGACAAATGTTATGGAAGTTAATTTATTTTCAATAACATAGTTTTATTGAACATAACTCAAAGTCAGCAACGATATTAAACTTATTAAAAGTTAGGAATTCTCAAGAAGTTTCAGGTATGTTGATCATCAACTTCTATAAAAAATAAATGAAGCATAAAACAATAAGGTACCTGGATACTTTGCTATTCACATAAGGGCTACGAACTGTATCACTTCATTTTAAAATTCAGTGGTTGAAAAACATTTCTTAGAGTTGATTGAGTGATTCTTATAAATGGCAAAATTTTAATTCAGTGCTTAAACGTTTTAAAGTAATTTGAATTGTATTGTTATTTTTCTGGACTACAATTGCTTATGTATTTTAAAGTTTTTACTTAATTGTTTCATTGATAACGAAGCAATATTTGTATGCCACAAGAATTTACTTTGCAATAGTTTTTTAATAGAAATGCAATAATATGCTTTAATAACTGCCCCTTTTATTCTGAAAGTCAACCTCGCTTAAATGTGAGTTTGGTAAATCTTTTAATTAAATAAGTTATTTTCGTTGTTAAATATTTAGCTTTTTTATTATTGTTTTCCAAATTATATGAATATATAACTAGTGTACACATTTTGCTAGTGCGCGCTATAATTATTTTTATATCCACGATGAGCCATAATTCTTCATTAGCCTAGTGCCTTAAATCCCTGCCAGCAATCCCATACTGTTTTTCAATCCAAATATATATATATTTTTTCGCTTATATATACATACATACATATGTATGTATCTCTGTGGGTATATAAATTTAATGCAACTGTATAAAATCATGTTTTTATATAATAAATATATTGTTGTTGCTATTGCATTCTTTGGCTAGATGGTTGGTAGCATGATTATTGTACATGTTAATATTGCAGTATATTTGCGTATTGTCTGTTGCTCCTTTTACTAATATACAACCGAAATAAAAAGGCATGCTATTGCATGATATAGGAATATATGTAAATATAAGAGTAGGAGTCCACTGCTTATTGAAACTACACACTCATTCTTATATATCTGTGGACAGACACATATATAAGCAAATACCTAGTGAACATTTTCGCCGACATGAATGATATCACAAATAATGTGAAAATTTCAGACAATAAACTATGTTTTGTTAGATATTTACAAAAGCAATAATAGCCAAAAAGAATTTCCCACAAAAGGTGTTAATTCTTTCTACAGCATGGCGCGCCGTCTATGCATAAGTTGCAAAAAGCACGCTCTAAAACTGATAGACGGACAGCCGAGGAATATGCGTGAACAAACACATATATAGACAAACAAATTATTACAAAAATTTTGCATTTGAATCTAAAAATCTCTTTATAGGACTTAAATTGAACAGATTTGCATTTGATTCAGCGAATTTGGTGTTTGAAGCGAAAAAAATTTTTTTCTGTGCATGAGCGTACACTATACATATGTATGTACGCTAAAGCATTGTGTATGTGTATGCACAATTGAATTTATACATACTCTGTATGTTTGGTTTTGAAAAAAATTTTATCACACATTTACGTGTATTTGAAGTGTGTACATTAAGGAGGATCGATTTTTGTACAACAATGTACCTACGAAGAATTTTAAGCAACTTTGTCCAAAGAAACCACAGGTCTAAAATGGATATCAAGCTTGCGGAAACTCCAAAAAATATTCGGCCAATTCACAATCTGTTGTGTCTCGTATGAATATTGTTCTTAATCTCCATATACACATTTGCTTAGAGACATGTCTATTTTGAAATTACCAACAACATTTATACGATCTACACCACTTACAACAGGTTGTGAACTGAGCAATTGTAAGTAAGCTAGCTCGTACAAAGCCCAATAGATAGTGATTGTCCTAATACACAAAGGCGTATGAGTACCATGATTTGAGGTATTGATCAAATATTAAGTACACGCCGTGACACCTAAAAGCACTTTTGTTTTTCCTTAATAAAGTCGTAATGGTTGCCATATAAGCTAGTCTTCTATTTTTTGGTTAAATATTATTAAAAGTTATTGTAAAAAGTCTGAACAAAAAACTTTTATTCTATTCGGAGGTGGTCTGGATAAGGCACTGGCCATTTTTATACCAACTAGATCACCTACAATATATTTAGGAATATCCGCAAGCACGAAATCCATTTTAAGCACTTGATATCTAGTTGAAGGTTCTTTGGAATTATGAAAATCGATCTACCCTAGTATACATACATATTTTCAAATTTGCATATGTATACTGTATACACTGTACTATGGCTCAGACGACCACTTTCTTTGGCCAAAACTATTTTCAAGCGAAGTTCTTTATCGATTCTTATGAGACTTTGTAGAAACATACCCTTCCTGTGTCAGCGCAATATAGTAGAGAAAAAGTGGGCAGTGCCATGCCCATTCAAATGGAACTATTATTTTTGAGCTTGGTCTACTCAGCTGAATATTATGAAACTTGAGAAAAACATTCTGATCCGCTGAAAGTCCAATAGTTTGACAAGAAAAGTGTGCAGCACCACGCCCATTCAAATAACTCCTTCTATTCTTATCATTACTTTTTTCTTCCGTAATAAATTAATATAATTTTCTATTAATATGATTATTTCGAACGTATTTGTTTTGTGAATCCAAACTGATTATTAGGCTAAGGTTTGTAACGTTATACTCAGAAAGAATTGAGCATGATTAATATTCCAAGGAAAAAATTAAGTTAATGTTAATTTTTTCCTTGTTCCTTAATATAATTTTCTTCAAGAAGAAATATATACAGTGGGCATATAACTTTTTAAAATTTTTTGCAAATAGAAAAAATGATCAGATAGAGCACAAAAAATAAAAAAAAACCATAGTATTTTTTATTTCGAAACCATAAAAAAAATTCCACACCAAACGCAATAACTTTTGTTATCACAATTTTTGAAAAATGCCGAATTTTTATGCACGTTCTTCTTCATATAGCTAGGTCATGGTGAAAGTGTTAACCGAACTAATGCTCCAAAACACTTTGGTGAGCCCAACAATTTTTCACAAAACGCAACAGAAATATGTAAGATATTTATAGACTTTTCGTATGTGGATGAGGATAATATTTTTCCGTCCGTGGACATGGGCATGGAAATTCCTCAGGATTGCTCTCTTGAAACTTTTTCCAATATATCACTTTAGAACCTTTTATTTCGATGATCTAATTATTCCTTGAAACAGGTTTGAAAATTTTTAGCGGAACGGCTATTTTTAAAAAGTTTTACTTTCTCGAAAATCGCAAAGAAATCGCACAAAACGAAAACTGAATTAAAGTGCCAATACTCCAGTTCAACAACTTCTGGCAGTCTTATGGTGGAAACTTGTAGCAAATTTTTTAAAAGCTTATATACATTTAAAAAAAAACAGCGACAGCATAGGTTATGTGAAACACCAAGGATTTTGAATATCACAAACATTTTTCGGATTCTGCTTTTTGCTTAAGTTAATCTAAATACCATTATCTTTCTTTTTTATATTAATATTTTTTTTCAATTTGTGTACCTGTTTACCTAATAACTGCATGTAAAATATTCAAAAAATCTAATTTTCCAATTACAATTATAACTTTTTAGAAAAAATCAAACTTTGATAATTAAACGGTTAATTAATGTTTACAAACACAAAATGCATTTTTAGCTGGTCTGAAGATTTGCCTACTAGATTGCAATAAAAAAATGCATCAAAAGAGAACATAAAAAAATATTTTTACGCAAAGAAAGTAGTCGTCTGAACCATAGTACACTGTACAAACATAGAACTTCATAACAAGTTTACACTCCACCAACAACAAATTGGAAAAAATTGCAAATATACAAAAACATACAAAAATATTGTAAAAATATGGCAATTTCCTTTTATTATTTTATATCTGTATGGGTATGCATCTCGATGTATATATTATATATGCCCAGCGAACATTTTCTACTGTGTTCGGCCAATATTCGCTCAATAAGACTACAAAACTTCCCGAAACGAAATTTGGGTACTGCTTCACATTCAATATATATTCAAAGCGATCCAGTATCATGATATTTATTGAAATTTTAGCATGTAGTATTGATGGATCGCGATCCATATAACATTAAAACAATTATTAATTATAGCATAACTTAAGAGCTATACTTAAAATATTATGAAACTTTGCACAAATATTCGCTTCCATGAAATACAATATTATGGATAGAAAAGTGGGCAGTGCATGATCACGAAAAATATTTATTACTTATAGCATGACTATACAATTCAACTCTGCTCTTTTGCAATAACCATTTTTTTTAAACTCTTAAGAAAATAACTACTACGAATATTAAACTAAGATAATCTGCAGTTCAGACGGGTTAAAAAATCGTGAAAAGCTGATTTATAAAAAGTGCCGTTGACGAAAAATGTTCGCTGTGTATACATAAGTCCGTATGTTTATGTTTTTTGAATTAATACTTAAGTCATAAACTTTTACATTATAAGTTTGATTAAAGCTTTAAGACAATTGCACAAATATGAATGCGAATATCTCTATGAAAATCACTTTAACGGGAATATAGAACAATAGTGGTATGAATTATGCTTTAAATTATTATTTTTTAAGCTGTAGACACAATATCCAAATGCATAATAAAAATGTATAATTATGTATATACAATGCAGTAGCTTAAATTTTTTTAAATAGCTTATTATTATAATAATATGGCTGCAATATATTGAAACGAGAACAATGTACATTAAGGTGGTTCGATCCCCATACAAAAAAAAAAGCCAGCCAGTCCCTAGGATTAAAGATTAGTTGAAGGCGATTCCAGAAATATTTTTAATTTTTTTTTGACACGCCCCTGAATACCGCCCTTTTAGTTTTTTGTGCATTGCGTCACCATTTGTATTCCGATCATAGCATAATTCATATCGTTGCACATGGCTTGAGTAAGGCTATATTTTTGCTTTTAATCCAACATCAAATTCTGTGTGCCACCTATGACATCACTGTTCCTTCTCCCCCTATGTCAAAATTTTTGCACTTGGCAAGAAAGTCGTTTTGAAACAAAAATCCGTGTATTCAATGATCCATATCCCACTTATCTTTTATGAGATAAAATTTGTTTTAAGTACTTTTGTATGAAAAGAAAAGAGCAAACCGGCATGGGAAAGAAATACATAAAACGAAATATTGTATTAAGTTAATGGCAAATGTTATTGAAATTCATATTTTTTTAATAACATGGTTTTAGTGAACATAATTCTTGTCTACTTTTTTCTGTGTATGTATTCTTTTTATATTCTCACTTTTATGCCTCGCCCAAAATGTAAGACCCTTTTTCCTTTTCAAATGTATATTACATTAAACCAGGTTAATTAAAATAAAAGATTAAACCCTAGAATGAAAGGTAGGTATATCAATGACGTTTCTAAAATTGTAATTTGACTGACTTCAGATTCGGATTCAGCAACCTTGGAATCATTAAAAACCTTTATGAAACTCTACGGGATTTTAATTTTCTTGAAAATTATTGTACAGTGTTATTTGCCCTGATTATATATTGGATGCGACATTCCTTGCAGCAAAATATTGAATTTCTCACAGAGAATTGAAAACTCAACAAGAAAATTTTAAAACTTGCGGTCTTAGGAATGCGCTGGCTTTCATTTCACGATTGACGCAATTATGCGCTCTCCTGAAAAATACCGATTTTCGTATTCGGTAGCTCGACATAGCCGGGACGATATATCGATTGCCTTAATAATATTAAAAACATATATTTTTCAACGCCACAAATAACGCTTTATAAAAGCTTATTAAATCACTACTGCCTCTATAATAAACTGCTTGATGTTTCCTGTATATGGATATTTATTATAATAAGCTCAACAATATTACTTACCATCCTCCTTGCCGGGTCAGCGTAAATCCAAATCGTGAATCTCTATCCACAGATACTCGTATGCCAACAATACCCAAACCTTGTGGTGTTATCACTTGACCACGCATGACAGATACACGGCTGAACAATTTTAATAGGAAAAAAGTTTACAAAAAATATATTAATTATAACAGATTTATTTTAATTTAATTAGCATTTAATTTGTATTGAAAATGATGCAGTTTAAACGGAATACATTTTTTTGTTTATAATGATTTGTTATGAATGCTTATTGGTTTTTTTTTCTAGTTTATATAAAAATATATATATTTATTATTTAACTTTAGACAAGAAACTTTCAATGAATGATTGCAATTAAACTTTTGTTGCTTAACACTATAGATTTTGAACGTATAATTTGAATTTATTTATAAATTTATTAAGTGGTGTTTTTATTTATATACAGTAAAAAAAGTTGGGTGGATTTGAAAAAAATTGTATATAAAAATTATTCAACTGAAATTGTTTGTAAAGCACTTCATTGTGATAAAAATTGTTTAAGGGGTATTATAAAATGCTACTTATGTATATGCATTACATGCCAAATGCGGACCGAGCTACCAAGCAATATGGATGGAACTCTTAAAAATGTGTTAGAAATTTTGAGAAAATTGAGTAGAAAAACCTTCTCTAATTTGTGGACGTTCTCGAATGGAATTTCCTGATATGCCAGATCGTAGTAAAACAAGAGATGAGACTAAAAAATTTACTCGTTGTTCTCTACAAACAAAAAACTACGGAAAATTCCACAAGACCATCTAAGATACGAAAATAATATTTTAGAAATGAAATGAAGATCCTTTAGCATTTTTACTTAAAAATAATTTCACGATTATAACACTGGAAAAAAGCAAAAGGATCTTCGATATAATTCCGTCCTACATAGGACAGATAGCTTTAGACCAAATCGCGTCTGCTACAACAGCTTTAATACACACAGTAACAAAGATTGTTTATATGCAGAGTGAGCTTATGTACAAAGAAAATAATATTTTTTTATCACTAAGCTCTAACGAGTGATTCTAGTAGAGGGCAATATATACAATGTACACGTGTACCGTAGTTTTGAAAATTTACAACTGGAACTAATTTTAGGGCGAGTTAAATACTCCGCAAGTAGGAGTGTTTGATTTATCAACCGACGGCAATACCTGTCGATATGCGCTCATAAAATATGAAGGTTTTCTGAAAGTAAGTAAAATTAACGGTTAACGCTATTTGTCGTTTAAAAATAATTTTAATATGGTTATCTTGTCAATTTCCGCTTTAATGAGAAGAGAAAATTTTGAAACCAATTGTTTTGAGATCCCGCAACGTATTCAAAATTAACACGACTGGTGTTTCATGAATTCAATGCACAGTGCGGCAGAATCAAAATATTTTGAAAATAAATCAGGCACTTTTAAAGGGATAATCCTACCGAAATGAAATTTCCTATGGGCATAGCAATAAAAGCGTTGTTTATTAATATTTTCGAATGAAATTTCGCAGTTATATGGGAACTTGCGTGCTAAATACCAAACAAGAAAAAAATACTAAGATTTCTATTTGGAAATCTCAAAATTCTTAAGAAATTTAGAAGAAATCGCAAAAGTTGGAATTTTTTATTGCTTTGGAAATAAAATCCATATTCGGTACAAGGCCCATTTAATACGTTGGCATATAAATTCATACACATTAGGGTTTCAAAAAGTGGTAATTGTTAGTGAATCTAAACTTTCGGATTTCGATTCATGTCTGTGAAGATACACAGAAAAACCTATCAATAAAGTATTTTCTAACAAAAGTTGTTCTAAAATAAAATTTCATTTGCAGTAAACACTCGTTATTGAATCAGTGAATATTTTGTTTTTTGAGTTTTAGTTGGGACGCAAACACCAAAAACATCAACAAAAACCAGTTTTCTATGTTTAAAAAAACAATCCCCGTGACTTACATACACATAAATAATAATTCAAACAATTGATACAATTAGTACCAAACGTAAATTGTAAGAAGTTTCTTTACTGAAAATTTCTTAGTAAATAAATTCGTTAATGTTGTTAATATTTTTGTAGAGTAATTAGATATTCATACACAGTTGAACGCATCTAACAAAGTGAAATTCTAATGCTTAAAATTATTTAAAAAAAGTTAAAAATAACTTAAAAAAAAGGTTTTATTGACTCAGAAAAAAAAGTTTGTTTGATATATTACAATAAATCCAGTAATTTTTTTTCTTTGATTCCGTAAACTATTTTGGTTAAAATTTGTAAGTATTTTTATAAATTTTTTTTTTATAAATTCAGACACACATAATGTTTGATTTATTACAGAAATTCCACTAAATATTTTTATTCGATTCAGTAATTTTTTTTATTTGATCTTTAAATATTTTTAGACAAATTGTTCTATAGATTTGGACAATTTCTTTGCTGAAAACCCCCGGTACTTTCAATGAAACTGGTGACACATTTTTGTTTGTATTTACAAATTTGTTTGGATGTGCGTTTTTAGACAGAATATTTACTAATTCATTGAATTCATTTACTGAAAAATAAATGTTGTATTTTCTGTGCAGCTTTTAAATAAATTACATTTTTCATATGTTCATACACTTTTTTTATATATAAAAGTGTGATTGTGCTTTTTTGACAAACATTTTCGAATATTAATTTTTTTTCAGAAAACAGAGTTTCATTAAATCTTTTAATGCCTTTAAATTTCATTCTGTAAGTATTAAAAGAACAATTTTGAAAATCGTTTTATAATTAATAAGTATATGTGGAAAATACTAGATCAAATTTTTAAAAATTAAGAACTAACTATACATAACAAGAGCTATTATATAGCGAAAATCTTTTGAAATGGGATGAGAAACAAAAAAAAATAGCCAGCATCCACATATTATACATGGTCCACGTGCACAACTTTGAGACTTCAAGCTGCGCTCCTGATCATTTTTAAACGTTAATATTTAAAATTATTCATGTAAATTTTGTTTTTCGATAGGATTGTCCATTTAGAAATGTCCGATTTATTTACAAAATATATCCATTCTGTCCACTTTGAAACGGCTCTTAAGGTCGTTGTTATTTGTTCTAAAGAAATAATATCTAACACGTTACTTCCGCACGATTATTTTGGAGAGCATGCAGCTGCATCCAGAAAAAATATATAAAAAATTTTATACATCGAATTTCAAACGTTGACTGTTTTCGTATTGAAAGGTCCACAACGTATAAAAAATAGTAGTCCTCTTTTTTGCTTTTGTCCTTGTGTAGTCTGATTTGTAATTATAGTTGAGTCGCTTGTTGGATAAAACATTAAGCTAGCCTAAAAACCCATTTTATTTATGGTTGCGATATGTAGTCCGTAAATAGTAAAAAGTTTGAGGTATTTAGAGCACCACTCCGCAAAACATAGCCCATGGGGCTTTTTACTATTTTACTCGCACACTATCAACTAATACGCATTAACTAAAATTAAAAATATCAACCAGTTTCGCATTAATATTCAATTAAGCAGATTGTGTAGTCGCTTGTTTCGTGCTATTGCTTGAAATACACTAACAAAAACTTTTTACGAGCAAAATGTAATAGTATGTGTTTGCCGATTGATGGTTTAGAGGGTATTCAGAAAAGAAGAGATACCACCATTACCCTCTCTTAATTTAAAAAGGTGGGAAAACGGTTTTTTATGTATTGAACTCTTCAAAATCATATTTACCCTTAAACAATTTCTCCTTTAAAAACACAATTCAACTACAGACATGCAAAACTCTTCAAATATTATATATAATAAGAAAACTTTAGACTTTTTGACCCTAAGGGTTTTTCTTTTTTAATATTACATAAATATGTAAGTGTAGTTATTATGAATATTTAAAAGGAAAATATTATAAAAAACTACATATGAATTAAATTAATGAAAAATAAGAATTATACATAGTTATAAATATAAAAATTATTCAAACGCCAAATTAAGTGTAGTTTTATTTTAAAAGTTTAATAAAAATTAAATAATATTTTAGTTATAATCTTTTTTGTACATAAA
The DNA here is from genome assembly GCA_956483635.1 of Panzeria rudis. Taxonomy (NCBI): domain Eukaryota; kingdom Metazoa; phylum Arthropoda; class Insecta; order Diptera; family Tachinidae; genus Panzeria; species Panzeria rudis. Next base: position 48,905,190 of record OY101448.1, on the reverse strand, counting down.
TAGCATTGTAAATATGCCTTACTTCAAATAATTTTAATAAAAACCTCTAAAATATAAGTGACATTTTTACAAGATAGCTAAAATTGTATATATTTCAGAAACACGTAAAAATTATTACAACTACATTCTTTTATTTAATGCTAAGAAGAAAAAAGAGCGTAAAATAAAATTGTAAGTTAGCCTACTTTAAGCACGTACCGTTGGCGGGTCATAAAAGTTTGAGCACGTAGAAAATTATGTTTTCTCAAAAAAAAAAAAAATCATAGTTAATAAAATGAAGAAAACAAAACTGGGACAAACATGTATTTCAAATTACACTCAAAATCCTTAAAAAACTACAATAAGTAGAGAAAAACACCATAAAATTTGTTGGCTTAATTTTATATTTACAGCAACTAACATCTGGAAAAAAAGATCTTCTTATACATTTTTCAAAACCCACAACTTAAATAGAAGAAGCAAGAAGTATTTTGAGTTTAAAATTTATGTATAATACTTTTTTTTAAATAATGTATAGAAGAGTTTGTATAATATGCCTTAAGGGATGAACTCTACTCAAAGATATATATATATTAATTTATACTAACAAAACGCTATGAGTTTTAGAACAATTATATTTAATGCAACTTTAGTGCGCGTTCAATAGGATTTCACTATGAGATATTTTGAGTTGATTGCCCTTCATAATGCTTGAAGTATTTTACCAAAGCTGGTTTACCATGTATACAGTTTGATTTTAATGATTATAGTATACGAAATAAAACTACACCGTTTCCCAGAATATACCATTTACATATGTATTTGATGATCCTGAAAAAAGGGACCTTATCTTCTTAGCAAGAATTTTTAGTATACCCAAAAATAGCTGTTTATGTACAATTTGTGATTATGGTTGATATCACTGCTCAAGCATCTTACAAGTCTATTGTCACCTGCAAACAAATAGCTTTAAAATAGTATGGCTCTGGTTATACTCTATTATATTGATGTATATTTAAATATACAATGATTGCAGTCAGAACTTTTTCAACAATACATATTCTTAATTACAATCATATTGCAATTTTTATGAATGCTAATAATGTCATGATTAAATGCAAATACTAGTTTCCTTGTCGTAACCTAATTTATGTTCATTTAAAACAATAATTACTTATTTGCCTAAACCATATTGAAAAACACGACACTATTGACGCGTGTACTAATAAAATGCATGTTTTATCACGCAATCTCCGAAAGATTAATCTATGTGAATCTCGTAGAAGGCAACTAAAGTCTTTCGCCTAAGACCAAAGTCGATGAAAAGGTAACCTCTAAACACTTTCTTTCGAGGCTCGACTACTAAGTATACACTGGTAACAAGGGAACCGCTAGTCCCACAGATGACCTGCCTTCTGAGAGATGCAGAGATGCGGTTCGCCGTAAGGAATTCTCTTGCTTGGGAGGATGTTTGCGAAAGTTATACGCAGTTCCTATGGGAATGGACATGCTGGCGGAGTTTGGCTTACCCTCAACATGAAGGGTATTGGTTGGTCTCCTTCGGGACTCCTTGTGACGGCTGAGATTACTACTAAATTCGCTTTCAGAGATGCTAAACCAGACTGATGCTCGTGCAGTGCTAATGGCTGGATAGCCAATATAACTCTATTTGTATTGTTGCTAAGCCAACAAAGGCTACATCGGTGGTGTTTTATTGTCGGGTGGTGGGGAAGAATAGTATAGCTGTTGTCTGCTCTGTAGTATATTTAAAGTTTGCTGGTTATCCATTGGTTTAACTCGGCTGCATGGCCTTAGCTGCTTATGTAGTAAGAGTTTAGATAGCTCAAACACTCTAAAAAGGTGTTTGTACATGGTCGGTCGCCTATGCAGAAAAAGTTGCTAACTGCGTGATCCCTTCGAAGCACACACGCAAATATTTTGTTTTTTGTATGGTGGTTAGGTTATTTGTCAAGTTATGGGATGCAAAAGTGTTTCCGTTTTTGAAAAAAAAAACTTTTTGAATTATTGTTTCAAACTAGAAAAAAACAAAATAGAAAAATTAAAATAAATGGATCTTAAGGAAATCCTCTGTCCTTTAAAGAATTGTTTTTTTCCTGTTCAGAACCGGAAATGAAATGGAAATTAAAATTTTTCTAACTTCGACATGTTTTATTTATTTATTTTTTATCATTATACTGTAAAGAGTTGATATTGCTTAAAAATGATGCAAATTTATTTACATGCCCCACCTTTTGCTAATTGTTAAAGAGAATTGCTATAAGATATCGTGTAAACTTTATGTATTAGGTGTGTTCAGCAGTTTTATGTAAAACTTCACGAGAAATAATTCAATGGAATATTTTAACTCTCTAACGCTCCGCTGTATGGGTCTATTTTGACCCAATATAGTGGGATGAAATATCCTACAAAAAATTCCTCATAAAATTTAGAGACAAGAAAGTACTGTTTCCACAATACAAACAATTGATTTGAGTAGAAAATTTTTATGAAAAGCACTTACTTTTTTGAGTGATTCCTATACAAATCAGTTGTTTGTATTGTGGAAACAGCACTTACATTTCTAAATTGAACTGGAACGCTAGACATCAGTAGTTTCGTACTTATCCACAATTTTTTTTAATGGTTTCTGGCGTTAAAGTTGAGAAATGTATTGCCTTTAAAAATAAATAACAACATATTGTGAGAGAGTTTTTTTACAGGATATTGCAGGTAAAAAAATATCCATACAACGAAGAGCTAGAGGGTTAAAATGTTCCATGAAATTATTTCTTGTGGACTGTTACATAAAAGTTTTTAATACACCTAATAGATTAAACGTAAGGCTTACACGATATCTTGTACCGATTCTCTACAACAATGAGCAAAAGGAAGGAGGAGGGGGTGGACATGTAAAGAAATTTGGATAACTTTTAAATTTTTATAAAACTTTTATATAACTTTTACCATATAATGAAAACAAACTGGCTAATTTGGTAAAAAAATAAACAAAATAAAACATGTCGAAGTTAAAAATAATTTTTTATATCAAATATTTTGTTTTAAATATCAGTCGATTTTCTATAAGAATCACTTATATACATTTTTTTGTTTTAATTCTTTCTAGCTCGAAGCAATAATTAATAAATTTTTTTTTCAAAAACAGCAACATTTTCACACCCCATACCTCGAAAAATAAAAATAAAATATATGTTGCATATACATTTATGCCTACTAGAACTATAGTTATGACAAATATCAAGGAATATCGCCAACAAAATATGTTTGGGTTGTCCGCTTCAAAAATAATGCGCCAGAAACAACAGCCTCAGAATATTAAATTCGGTATATGTAGTGATTGGTTCACTATGAATTTGGAACAACCTACCCGAATTTTTTTCTGGGTATTGGTACAAACCATTTTTATATCGTTCACTTTGCAGCAAAAGCTACTTTTGATTATTCATAACGAAATATTGTCCTAAATTTGGTACCAATCTTATATCAGCTTTTAAGAAATTTTTCATTTAGTAGGGCAATCTTTCATACAAAAGGCAGCGTCCGTCCTATATGTAAAGGCAAAGCCTTTTCAGTGTATAATAAACATTATAAGTACTGAATTTAATATTCAGAAACAATTTTTTGTTAGCAACATTTCTTCTACACAACATTTTAATCACATACCGTTTAGATGTACAATCAGGTAGTAAATTCATTAATGAATTACCAGAAACATAATTAGTTTGAGTTCAGATTATCGATAATTTTACTTATGATTTGTATGCTCTCTTTTTTGCTAACTTTATTTGAACATATTTCTAGGTGCTTTTATCAAACTGTTTAAAAATAATAATAATTTTTATATTCCTTGCAAACGGTGTAATAGTTTCTATTTTATGTAAGTGTAAATAAAACATATTTTTATTGTATTTATTTTCTTATATCTACATACATGCATATGTGTTGTAAGCTTCCTTTTGTTGGCAATAAAAAAAGGCCAAAATTTTAAGAATTCTCATCAAAGTTTCATGCTTTAATACACTCGTTTCATAATATCCACATTCTATCGCTTGACTGCATTAAATCTATGCGAATGAGTAAACCTTAGTATTTTATTAAAAAAAAACATAGGAAAATTGAGAAAAAAACATATGTAATACTCCTTAATATATGCTACATTTAATAAAATACATATAAAAAAGTTGAATATGGAAAAAAGTAAATGTAAAAGAAATTTTTATGAGTTTATATGCGGCCATATATTGCGGCTTTACTGGTTGACACAATTTTGCCATGTTTTATTAAATGAAAAGAAAAAATGTTTGCAACTTCTTATACATTCATTACTTCTTATTTCAACACACATCTTCAATGGAAGAGTTTGTTTTGCAAGTCGTAAAAAGTTGCTGGTGGCAGCCACAAAATTGTGCCATATGAATATAATTCAACATTTATTTTACAGGAATATAAGAAAGTAATAGAAAGCAAAATATTGGAAAAAAACATAAATGAAATTGTCATTGACAGTTTGCCAAAACTGCCAATTTTGTGAAGCAAAACGATGATGGATTATTCTTTTGTTTGTCAAAGAAAACAAAGAAACTGTGCGTTTGTTTGATTGAATAAAATATCTTCGCTTTTTAAGGAAAAAATTTCCCTTTACAGAAAATATATATTAAATTATATTTGCTTAAAATTTTTTAAGTAAAATTACTTTTTTGGTTTTAAAGTACAGCAGGAAGAAACCCAACTCTTGAAGCCCTTAAAAAATATGTAAATATGTTTTAGTTGCTAATCGAAAGGAAGGATAAAATCTTTTTATGAATGTTTTATGTGTTTTTAAAAATTGTCTTAGAATCATTCTCTGCTGTTGCTTGTTTTCAGCCAGTAATTTTTTTGATTCATAAAGTTCTCCAATAAAAATGGATTTAGGTTTGGTAAGCCCTCATGGTGGATTGACTATAGCTTATCAGTTCAAGCACAAATTGTTTATTCAAACACCGAAAGGATATCAATTACTTTCTTGCTGCCAGTCATAAAGTTAAGTTAAAGACAAATTTAAACAAGATTTATACGACGACTTTTTCATTTATTTTAATGCACGATTAACTTTTATTTTGTTTTATTTTATTTTATTTTAGAAAAAATAGAGTGACATGAAATTTCAGACGTCCGTTGCATATTGTTTAACCGATTTAAAAATCATTAAAAAGGTTTGAAAGAAAAATCATTGTATAGATTACCCAGGGCAACAGTCAAAAATTTTAAAACTTTTGTTCATAGTTTTTTGTTAAATTAATTAATAATGACTAAACTTGTGCAGAAACGTATTTAGTGTTTTCAAACATTAAAATTTCTTTAATTTATTGTAGCGTATTTATGACAGTAAATTGTGTCACAATAGGATAGATGCACATATACAGTGCACTCAAATGCTTAAATTCCATAGTGAAAATATATATGTAGTATCCAACCAAGTAATCAGCTTCTGCTTTGGAGTTGGCTAAAAATAGTCCTTCGGGCAAACTTGCTATTCGAAGTTATTTATTGCCAAGGTCCGGAGGTGTAATTTTCGTCAGTTATATGCAAAAAATTAAGAAATATTCGATATACTCTCAAAAACTTATGTTTCTAATCTATATGCCTGCATTTCGTTGCCAACTCATCAGTAGTTCCTTAACCATCATTTTCAAAACGTTCTCAAGCTCGTCAGCTTATAGACAGACTCTCAAACAAGAAATGAGAATCAGAAAAACAAAAGCATAATAGTTCAAAATAAAGTTACACAGACAACACAACAAACAACTTTTACGCAATATAGAACAAATGAATAATTTCATATCGAATTATGAAAAAATATAATAACACCACAGTCACGTTTTAAAAGGCGGTAAAAAGGCTTTATTGCATTAATTCCTGAAATACATAATAAAACTAGCGCTTGCATTCATAGATGATGCACCGTAATACACATCCTTTATTTTTCTCCGAAGAAGAGAAGTACACTTCTAAGTAAATCATACTATTTTTCCAAACTTCTTCTAGAAACTCTATAGAAATTTACTCGTTTGGTGGGTATGGGTGGGGTGTTGGAGATGTGAATATACCCTTCCCCCCTTGTAACTGCACCTGCTCAACAGGAACGTCAGACATACTTAAAACTAATTGTGAATAAGTACGAAATTAACCCTCGCGGACGTTTTAAGTTTTTACTGATTTCTGGCATTCCATTTGAGCTTAGAAATTTATTGTGTTCAACGACTTTTAATAAAATTGTAAAGGATTTTTTGTATTCTATTTCATCCAGCTATCTCACGCTAGAAGGGGAGTTTTTGCCCATTTTTAAGAAAGGGTAAAAAAAACAATACAGCGAAGCGCTAGACTCTTAAAATGTTCCATTAAACTATTTGTAGTGAAGTTTTACGCAAAAGTGCTGAGCACACCCAATACACTAGACTAGACTAAGGCTTATACAATATCGTATACCGATTCTCTATAACAACGAGAAAAAGGTGTGGAGCTCAGTATCATACTTTTACAGTATAATGAGGACACCCTAGCATAATTTAGGTAAAAAAATATAAATAAAATAAAATTGTTCGAAGATAGAAAAATTTTAATTTCAATTGGTCATTTCCGTGTTTGGTCATGAATTTTTTTTTGATTAAATATTTTTTTTGAAAGGATCAGACCATTTCTTATAAGAATCACTTATTATAATTTTCGAGAAATAAATATCATAAAAATAAATGTTTGAATACATACTTACAGTTATAGTGATTTATGTCAAATATCAAGGAAAAAATTTTTTGGTTGTCCGATTCAAAAATAATTCACCATATTTAAGATTATATAAAAAACTAAAAGTAATCTGTACATTTGACCAGACCCACTTTCATACATATATTTTGGTGAGCTGGGTTCTCAAAAAAGTCAAAAATGGTTTTAAAAATGGCTTATTTTTGTACCTATCACTAAAATGATTATAACAATTATCGGAATTGCAAAAATTTAAAAATAGGATGTTTTTCTAATTAATGAAAAGTAAATAATATACATATAGAAGTATTAAATGAAAGAAAAAATATAAACCATTTTAGTGCCGTAAAATCGTACAAAAAAGGCCGAACTTTGCATTTTATATAGGATGCAAGTTTTTCATGTGTTTAATTATACATTTTATGGCGAGCTGAAATTTGCGTTTTCGGGGTCGTTGCAGATAGGAAACGCCCGCTATCTAGAAAGTAAAAGAGTGACTAGTTTTCTCAGATTATCTTGTAAGCTATCAAGAGCATGAAAATTTTCTGTAACTCCATTAAAGACATTTTTGTTGTAAATTGTATAATTAAAAAGTTATAGACAAAAATATTTTGAAAATTAAGTGACTTTTTTCTTAAAAGAGTAATAGCTCTATTGTTATTAATTTTAGCGAAAAACTTATTAAAAGCATTCGCATAAAGCTCCTTTCAATAAAAAATTGGATATCCACATGTCTAGGGGTTTCTTCAATCCTCGAGATGTTATAGACTCTCAAAGCCAGCAGCAATATGCGTCCTTGTACTTTATAACAAACGACAAAAACATATAAAACTGTGTAACTAACAGTATGCTAACTTGTTGTGAGGTAATTGATGAACAAACATATAATTTTTGTTGAACGTAAAGTTTCCAGCAAATTTGCTATTAAAATTTTTTGGTACAATTGATTATTTCAGTGGTAACAACAAAAAAAAACAAGAATTTAAGCGAAACTCAATTACAGGGGCCCGCACCAACTCACCAGTACAAGTTACAATTTAGTCGCGATTGGCACTTTTAAAAAATATATGTCGAGTAAATCGAGATCGAGTACAATGAATATGGCTGAGTCTTATGAAAAACACATTATTTTTACGTGTATTATTTAAGGGAAATTATTCCACGCTTTGGTAAAGTATTTAAAATTAATATTGAGGGTTTTAACTTTTAGGGTACTTATTTTTCGACATATCCATATGCAAAAAAAAAGGATTGCAAAAAAAATCACCTTATTACACATATAGTTGAAAAAAAATCCTAAGCAAGTGTACAACTTCCCAATTTATCGAGCAAACTTAACAGTTTCACTGTCATACAAACAAAATAAGGAAAATTATTAAATTAATGCCACAAAATTATAAACATTAATCAGAAACCCTTGCGTAATTATGTAAAAGGCTCTAATAAGTAGAACTTGTCTTAAAAGTAGATTACGAAAAAACCAACAACAAAATGTGAAAAAACTTTATCCTTTGTGAAGCACATACTCTCATACAACTGAAGGCCTGAGAATAATACGGCTAAAACTACAAACAATGCAATAATGTAGTTTAAGTTAAGTAACATCAAGTTCTACAAAAGAAATAAACCAAGAAAACTAATGAAGAAAAAATAGTAAAGAAACTTAGAAATCTAAAACTTTATTAATGCTACTACTCTATTTGCAACAAAAGCAAGCAAATGTACGTTTGTGTGAGTACAAATGAGTTAAAGCAGAAAAATAATTGCAAAAGTGTAAGAATGAGCAAAACAAAAAAATAATTGAGGAAGAATCCTTTTAATATAATCACCTTATATTAAAGTATACTTTTGAGCGGTACTGACGAAATCCCATTTATTATAAAAATAACAAAATAATACAGTGAAATACGTATCAATAAAATAAAAGGGAGAATAATTTTTATTTGGTAGTAAGAACAAATTATAAAATTAAGAGAATAATTCGAGGAAGGCTCTAGTCTAGGCCCGACATTTTGGTTGAAAATATTTATGAAGGTTTTGGGATTTATATAGAAGGAATATAAAGTTGAAAGTTTTACAAAATTAGACCATAAAAAGAAATATTATGAGCAAGGTTATATATCGCCGCTATTGGCAAAATATAACTATTTTCTTAGATATACATACAATTTTCTAAGGCAGTCTGCAGCTGCACAACGTCTACCCTGTTCTCTAGTGTATTATAAAGAAGAAATATAGTAAATTTTTACATTTGACTTTTAAACAATTCAATGGTTAACTAAGACGCAAAATTTTTAGCGTGTTCAAAGATTATTTGGGGAACTTTTAATTTTCTTGCCCACAGTCACTGCATTGTATGTTAAAGTTTGCAAAAATAAAGAGTGATTCATGCTTACATTATTTTCTTTTTTTATACAAGTTTGAATTTTTCAAGGATATTTTTTAAGTTTGCAGTTTCTTCCAACAAACTTTATAATTTGTTTTGTTGGCAGAAAGCAGAAAAGAGAACAACCAAAAGCAACACCAACACATTCGTAAAAATAATCCTAAGACCATTAGAAAAAAAGTACGTGTTAGTATTACATTAGTGTTTTACAATAAACACTGGATAAAGAAATATAAACGAAACTTTAGAATTTATGTTATGGAACCTCATAGTTGAAGTGCATCATATTTCATATGGAAAACCTGAAAAATGTTCAATGCAACACATGTGAAAACCAAAGACAACGACGCTATGAGTTTCTAAATTAAAAATTTACCTTAGCTAAGAAGAATGAAAGTATGAAAGTGATTCTGAGAAAAATAGAAATAATAAATTAAATATTACTTAGATGGCAGTTGTGTGCTAAAAATACACATTAAGTTGGAAAAATTCAGTTTCATTCGTTCTTTTCAATTCAATTGTTTTGCCATTTGTAGGAATGTTTATTATTAATTAACTTATGGAACTGAATATTACGGCTTGAAGATAGAACATTTTAAACTTGCCTTTTATTACAATAAAAGAGCACATTTTTAGCATGAGTTTCGAAGTCTGCTAACTTTATATGAATATGTTTAGTATTTTCCAAAGTAATGGAAAGTATTTTGAAGTTCAATCTGCTGAAATATTTCCAACAAATTACTTAGGGACCGCCAACCATTTACTATGGCTTTAGTAAGGGATACTATACAGTTCTGGATATATTTAGGTTGTTGCATATATTGTGGAATTGTGCACTTTTGTCAAAACTTTTTGTTATTGGACTTGTTGACTTCTCTCGATTAATATTGAGTTATTTCATGAATTGCACTATACGAGTAGTTGTTATTAATAGAATCTCATTAAATGAGTCGATGATTAATTATTTCTTTCTCCTACCATATTCATTTTTTTTTCTTAATTAGATCCTATGTCAAACTTATAATCGTTCCTACTCTTTTGCAGATGACTTCAGCAAGATCGTGCGAATAGGGTCCATTTCAATACTCGTAAGACCCAGTGTTATATGCCCAACATCATCTTTAAACATTGGCATGAAAATGCACGAAAAAGCATAAAAATGCAGTGTGACGTTCTGCTCACATTTTTAAAATTTTACAAGATGCGTTCAGTTGCATCTATTTTGTAAGACAGCATAAAAGATACTGATGTCTTTACTGTATAACCACCTATATCCGACCGAAAATGGAATAGAACTCGCATGTATGGGCCGCAGTATTGTACGCTTTTTCGCCATATGATAAAAGTGAAATAGCCACACAGTGTTGTCATATAGTAAAAAACTTGCGATATGATAACACTGTAAGGCTATTTCAGTGCTTCGGTGCTCGACATCTATATTTTCTTGAAAAATATTTACAGGTTCTATAGGTCCTTTTTCATTTTTAATGACGATAAATACAAATTATAGTATGCATTTCTCTAAAAAATATATATATCTTATTAAAACCATAGTTAATCAGTAACACTGCCTTACAACGAAAATTTTAAAATTTTCTAATGATTTTTTTTAGGGTAAGTAGGATGTGCTAAAAAAAACTAAAAAAAATTCATTTCGGCCATTGTCCAGATAATGGTACATTTGTGTTTTTCAATGTATACTTTTTTTTTAAGCGCTACCCAGAACCGAAGACTGAGATTTTTTCATATGTAGCATATTTTAATCACCATAAACAAATTTAAACCTTTCAAAAATCATAATTTGTAAAGCAGTTCAATTCGATGTAATGAAATATCACTCATACGTAATCGGGTTTTTACGCTTAATTGCTTCATGTGTATGCTTCTGTATTCGGCACAACATTATCTTAAGCTATACTCTTAAAAAAATTAAAAGAGTTTTGGCTTTATCTTAATGAAGCAACTTAAAGTAATGAATTTCAAACATGTCTCAAAATTTTGGATATAACCCATACCGATACAGATATATCGGCGATACTTCTGGTTTGCATATATATCAGTATCAGTGATATTTAACTGTCTATACGACAATACTTCTTAATTTTTTTTGCGTTTTTTTTAAGAAATACCGCTCTGTTCTGTAAACCGAGTCGACTTATTTTTCAAAACCGAGCTATTTTTGAAAACCGAATAATTTTTATTTTGTGTTCCGTAAATTTTTCGATTTACTGCAGTAGAATTTCAGTACAAATAAATATGTTATATGTTAAAAATATTCAAAAAACATCGTAAAGCCCTTTTTTCGGTTTAATAGTAAGCGCCAAAATTAAAGTTTTCACGATAAGGTTTTTTTTTGCTATGTACAATTTTACAGCCTGTATTTTAAAAGTTATTAGAAATTTTGACATTTTGACAATTCCAAACTATGTGTAGGCCCTTAAAACTTTAATTTCGATAAAAAAGTAAATATTTTACAAGATGTCGCTTACAATTAAATCGAAAATAGGGCCTAATATGTACAGAAGCAAAATAGTAAAAAATAGAAATATTCTTTATATATCGTTTTTATTACATAAAATATATTTTTGGTCATGTTTGCAGTATTTATGAGTCATATTGATAGTGTTTTTCAAAGTTTTTTTTTAGAATATATTTAGAAAAACAAATAATTTTTAATTTTATAAAACCGGTATTCGATTTTCTTTCGAACAGTTTTGTTTAATGGATTTCAAAACGAATAAAACTATGTAAATTTTGTTTATTGAAAATAAAAAATTTCGTTTTGAAAACAAGAAGTTTACTCGGTTACGGTCTACAGAATAGGATGGATAATTCAATTTGTTGTTCTTAAAACCTTATTAATATAAATTTTTATTTCTTTTTAAGAGAAGTAACACAATCAGGCAATTAATGCTTACCAGTTAATTAATTAATGTGTTACCTTCTTCGGGAAAAGGATAGTGTAGAGATAGCAGGTGGTGAAGTGGGAGACATAGAAAGCTCAATTCATTTACAATCCTGCTAATGCGCATTTTTGTAGAGCAGTGTTGCAAGCCTCTCTGGTGTCAAGTAGAGGCATTGAGTTGCTTAAGCTGTGAAGCCATTTTCTTAGTTCTTTTACTTCGCCGACCGTTCTACAATACCGATGAAGGAGGATGCTGTGAAGTGCATTAGGATATGTTAGCATTAATCGCTGCCGGTACACATAAAGTGATCAGTGCCTTCATCACTTTAACAGTAATTATTACTTTAATAGTAATAGTCTCGTACACTGTAATTTTGTATAATAAATACATTACTCTACTTGGTTTTTGTTAGTTATAACTTGAATTCAGAGCCAATATGCGTATCGGTATCGTTATCGCAGATACTTCTTTTTGAGTATGGGTGTCATATCGGCAAAAGGCATATCATTACCCACCTACTAAGAAAGCACTTTTTTAAATTCTAAGGACTATGACTGAATGGATTTCAATAAATAGAAACGTTGTACTGACAGCAGCGACCCCAAATTAGCTAACAAAACACATTTATTTCTTCTTAGGTTATGACAAAAAAGTAAAAAATTTGTGTATTTGTGAACTAGTGTTATTTACCGACTAGATGATATTCGGTAATTAAAAACAATTTTGATATTATTATGGAATTCACATAAATTAAGAATTTAGTTTCTCAATATATTTGCAACAATATTATAGACAGTACATAGTTTTGTGTATGTCAAGTAGGGTTTGGGATTTCCCGGACGTTTTCAGTTCTCGGTAAATGGGACTCTGAAAATCGCGTTCCCGGGAATCCCGGCACTATTTCATGATTAAAAATTTTATTTTATGACTTTATGATTTATTTTATGATTTCCAAAATTGAGTAAATTTATTAAATGAAAATTGGCGAAATTTTCATTGTTTTATCAAAATAAACATTCTATTTAAATAAAAATTAATCTAATTCATGCAAATAGTGTATTAAGTTATTACACAATAAGAGATCGTATAAAGACTAATTGACGACTATTACCGTAATTATTTAGTTAAAAGTATAATTTTAAAGCCTCAAAAACATTTCATTAAGGACTTAGCATAATGTTTCTTATTTTTCTTGCAAAATTTCCAGAATTTCCAAATTCTTATCGTTATATACATACAAACAAGTTACAGTACCATACTCAGTTTCGCCGAATTTTGTATACACTGAGTCACAGTCTATTTAAATCTTCTCTATTATTCATTCTATTTCTCTTAAAACATCGGCTTCCGGATTTCAATATTATCGCCGAATTATAAAAAATTTAAATTGTGACCACTCAAAATTATTAAAGCATTTATGAACTTAAGAGTTCCTTAAAACCTTCCAAATGTTTTCATTATTATTGAGAAGAATCACTCACAGTTCGTTTAAGAGCGAATGCTTTACTGTAGGAAATGATTATGAAAATGGCATGACTTCAATTTCATGAAATTTACGTGTAAATTTTAATTCTTGAAATTTAAATATGAAATACGCAGCAAATTTAAAGATAAAAAGAAACTTTGAGATTCCCAAACTCTAATGACAAGGTAAAAACTATAAATTTCAAAACACGAGCGATATATCGTTTAAAGAATAACATAATTCTACTTTTTTTATTATTATCTAGGTGATCTGGCAAATCTAATTTTATCGCTAAGATTTCTTGGAGTCTCTGAATAAATAATTTAATGAAATAGCATGCGTACACGAATGTTAAATGAAACGCCGTATAGCTTTGAGGAAACATGTGACCCATGATCATATTTTCCCAGGCCATACACATATCTTAGAATATTTGCTAACGGAATCACAATTAGCGAAAAGTTGACAACCATACATCAAACCTGGAAGATAAGATTTTGCAATCATTTGTCTAATACTTAAAAGAGTATAGTATTGAGTTGATCAAAGACACCTTAATTTTATATAAGTTTGACCCACGAGTGTATTAACACGATTTGTCCAAGTAAGGCTATTACAGAAAACTAGCCCAAGGTTTTTGGTAGCACTTACAGTTTTTATTTTCTCTGCGCTTATTAAAATGTCTGACCGATATTAGAATCAAGTGTTCTCTTGCGCATTATTAGGCACTTTGACTTATGAGGGTTTAAAAAAAGTCTATTTGCAGTGGCCCAACGATAAATTTTATCCAATTCATAGTTGAGTCTCACAATGTTTTCAATTTCAAATTGCACTGGACTACTTAAATACAACTGCACATCATCTGCAAATATATGAATTTTACAGTGCACAAGATGCTTCGGCAAATCGTTTACATAAATTGTAAAAGAAGTGGTCCCAGAATTGATTCTTGAGGTACACCTCTTGATAAGCTTAATGTGTAAGATTGGGCATTATTAGAATGGACAAATTGCGAATGGTTTGAAAGGTAAGAAGATAAAAACAGTTTTAATGTTTCAGAGAAATTAAAAAGTGCCTAGGCTTCATGGAAAGCATGCTGTGATCAACTGTGTCAAAGGCTTCTGAATGATCAAGAACGACCAATAAATTTAATTTATTTTCATCAAGTTCACCCCGTATATTTTCAGACACATACAGTAGCGCAGAAACACAGCTCTGATTTGTACGAAAACCTGATTGCTTATCACACAGCAAATTCTTATCCCTGATGTATGATGATATTTGAATTATGAAGAATTCTTTCTTCAGACAGGTAACAAAGAATAGCTGTTGGCCTAAAATTTAGCATACTAAGTCGGATTTTTCATTATCATATTAGTAATATAGAAGATATAGATGCAATATAGAAGATGCAAATAAATACAATACCATAACATATTCTGTGAGCTGCCTTACTGTGTCATTGGGTTACATATTGTTTATTTAACCTTAATAATTGTTAAAATAAGTCATACACTGTCTTGTTTCTCTAAAAAAAAATAATAAATATGAATGAATATACTAATTATTTCATAAATATTAAAATTGTTTATGTCCTGTTTGAAAAAAAGCTAATTTTCTTGCAATCTTCATCACTTCTTCTTACCTTTTTAGAGAATGTAAAATAGTTATTAAATGTACCCACCGCATAATAAAGGATGTAAATGAAAACTTTTACAAAACTACATAAAACTCATATGAAGCTACATAAACATAATGTATACACACTTCGCAAAAATTAAATATTTTTCGCTGAAAAGTATGCAATGCATTTTTTATAAACCTGTATTTGTTTCCTTTTTCTTTGCTAGATATTCATTACTTTTGTGTAAATATGTAAACACATACCGGTATGTGTAACTACATGAAATAAACATAACATATACAAAAGACGATTTGAATGCAAGTACACACATCCATATGCAAAAAGATTATATATGTGTGTATGTAGAAGGAAAACTACAAAAGGTATGCATGTAGTTTTACATACGTTGTACAATTATTATGACAACAACTACGGCTATGTCTACAAGCATTGTAAGCAAGCTGGCAAGTAATGGTAGCAACATACATAGATATATTTTGTGTAACATATTCAAAAATGAAAGGGTTTTTATGTTCTATTTCATACTATTCGTAGTTTTATTTCTATGTTACATCTTGCAACGCTACAGGATTTTATTTCTACCAAACATTTCTTATTTTTATACAAGAGTTGAGAAGGGTGATCAGAAAAAAACAGAACAAAACAATACTCTTGTAAAAACTTTAATAAAAAAATTGACCCACATTGTAACCAAATGCATGCACACACATAAATGCATACATAAATGCACTCAAGTAGTATATTGCATTTGATGAGCAAATTTACAAATAAACATACGTACATGTGTGCTTACATGTTACATAAGTACCCTGAAGGAAATGTTGATATTAAAATTGTACTGTTCCACTATTGAATTTGTCCCCAGTACTAGTGACTAATGATACCCCTGGCAGTGTTCTGTGCTGTAGACATTGAACATGTTCTTGTCATAGAGATTCCACTACTGACCTCGGAATTAGTGATGTACTATAGACTAGTTGCTCTTATGGTACCATATTGAGACATTGGCACCAGAGATTAACTAGTGCATTTTAATAATTCTAGTCAACACATTGCAAATTTTTACTAGCTAAAGCAATAAAATTAGATTTCTTATGAAAATTTCTAGTTTTGCGTGCAACAGCATTTATTTTCAACACAACAAAATGAGCAACAAAAACTTCTCTTCCCAATAAGGGCAAAATAAAAATTGTACATGATTCGTTGACAAGGTCCCCAAAAAGTCAGCTAACTTGTAGACAAACGTGGTGACTTGGTGACATTTGACTCCTGGCTTCCTTCAGGGTGTATACATCAACAGATACATACAACTATGCTTGTGTAAGAAAAAACATATATGTGTTCATAAACAAAACCAAACTGTCTCTTGTGTATTATATTTTACTTTTGTATTAAACTCATATGACTGCATATTTTTATGTCTGTAAACGAATTTATGTATATACGCATGTTTGCACACTACTACCAAAAACTGGATGTTGCTTACTTTAAAGAAATTTAAATAAGCATAAAAGCATGTGCATTTGTAAGTTTTTATGTCGACATGCTTATGTGAACACATTCACATATTTGTTTTCCCTGCTGTATGAATGCATCTATTTATTTTCACCGTGTTTTAAAAATATTTCAGTATACACATATTTTTGGTATACTTCTACCATGTTTGTATCCTTATACACACATGCATGTTAGTAATAGTTAGCTCTTTCTTTCTTTACGCTTTACTAGTTGGGTCTTAAATAAATATTTCAAATAACTGCTGTTTTTTTTGCTCTTGTTGGTTTACAATGCATACTTGCAGTATACATTCTTATTCTCTGAAGCATTTTTTTATGAAATATTTTTCTCTAGTTATTTGTACCTACTGACGATCGATAACAGCTGATGATATATGTGCTTATAAAATTATTTATTTATATATATGTATGTTATGTATGTATATCTGATGTATGTATTTTACTATATAAAACTTATTTATATTTATGCAATATGTAACTTGGTATGTTAATATTTGCTTGTTCTTGTTCTAATAAATTTTATAGTTTAATGTAAAGCTTGACTTATATTACTTTTTTCTATTGTACTATTTAAATGAAATTTTTTAGATATATATTTAGTGGAAACTTCACAAATTTCGATATTTTCCAGCTATTTTATTTGTAATATACTTTATCTAAAAGAGATATTAACAATATACTGATATTATACTAGTTAAAAAATGTTTAACTTGTTTGCCATAATCTGAACAAAGAGATGTTTCCTATGTTAATTTGGTGCCGTTGAACACGAACGTGGCTTAAATTTATTTTTAATTTTTTACTATTTGCAAAAATCTTGAGAGCTGTTCTTCTGAATTATACAATTTTGGCTCCGTTGCATAAATATCTGTGTCGTTTTATCATAACATCTTAAGTCTAAAAATCGTGCTTGGAGATATCAATGATTTAATGTAAAAACTGTAGTGTATTTGTTCTAGAATTTTAGTAAATAAACTTCAACAACTTTTTTGAAAATTGGAATATTTTAACAGGGATTGGATCCAAATATGAATTGTAAAAAGAAAAATGAGAATATGGCTTTAACTCAATTTTGACTTAAGTTATAAGATGTTATGATATTATGACACTGCTATGTCTTTCCTCTTTAATTCAATATACAAACTGCGTTCGTTGATGGGATAAAAATTTATAGTGTTTTTTAGGGCCTAAGATTTAAAAAAATTTTTAACCTTTTTACTTTTTTTGTTTACCCTTTTGAATAGCTTTATTAAGACAAACAAATTTATATAAAAACTTTTGGAAGTATATCTTAAAGAAAAGTAAGGGAAAAATTTTTGACATGTGGTGCTCTGATCAGCAGGAGTTTTAAAAGAGAAATGTAGATAAATTGCATATAAAACTTTAAATGATTAAGTGCAGTGTATTCAGATTTTAACAATTTTATTTTTTTAAGACTTTTTGCAAATAAAAAATGGTACTATGAAGTAAGCATAAGGCATTGGGTCTTACAAGCAAAAAAAAAAGCTATTCGCACGGCCCCATTCGGATATTGTTATAAGACCGTTATTAAATATATCATTCATGTTTTTGTTTAATTTGTTGTCTGGGTAAGTAGAATAGCCACTTTGTGTTAGGTTAGGACGGTACACAGATCAAATTCTTTCACATAATTTCAATGAATGACATCCATTGGCTTAGTAGCATCATTAATTTGTTGCAAAAATATGTCGATCCAATGTACTCATACGTTGTTTCAATGAATTTATTCATTGAAGTTCAATGTATATCGGTTGATTTAAAGTATTCGTTGTTGTAATTCTTTAACAAAAGTAATGTTCCAGTTCACTGCTTTAAACCTTGTGGAACTGATAAGGTATAATTGTACAACATGGAACTGAAATTTTCTGGCATCTTAAAACTTAACGCATTCCCTATTAGACCACCCCTGAAATGTATGAAATGTGAAATGTGAAAAAATTCTAAAGTATAAACCGTTTGTATGTATAGCTCAAAAATTTCCAAAAGTATCCTGAAAACGAATACGTTTTAGTTTAACTATAACTAATAAACTAAAGAGTTTTACCGAATAAGTTGTACATTGAAACCTCTCCTAACGGACACCTCCCACATTCCAATACCTCCCTTAACCAGACAACCTTTTTAAAACCGAGATTTTCATCAGTTTTTCAATACAAAATTTATTCCCGTAAGCGGACAGAAAAGTTCAAATACAACAGGATTTTATTAATATTTTATGAAGTTCATCTTTTTTTCAAATATTATTAATAGTTCTGTTAAAGCCATTGAAGTCGACAAAATGTACATTGATTGGTTCGTTAAGCAACATTTTTTTAGTCACAATATAATAGTTCTCCATTGCTTTAATAATATGTAACATTATAAAATAAAATATTTTAAATAATATATCGATGGTCATACGTTAACAACATGTATCTAAAATGTAGGAGGGTTCAGTATAAGCTTTTAATTATATCTGCATTATATGTGATGATCCTGATGAAAATGGACTTTATCTTCCCAAAAAGAATTTTCAATTTATAAATTTATAAATAATAAAAAAGCACTTTTAAGGAATAAACCAACAACACACGATTTTTAACATCCTTGCAATATTACAAAAAGTGGTGTAAATTATGCTAAAGCTTAATGTCACTATATATTTAAAACTAGAGTCCTGTCTAATTATCAAATACATAAAGTTTTATCAATAACATCGTTTTAATATTGCGGAGACGTTAATTAATTAATTTTATTTTTTTAATTAAAGTCTGTGGAAAATATCCTTACAGACTTATAATATAACTACCAATAACATTTAACATACAATGTATAATACACGTATAAAATTTAAGTATTTAAAACAAGATTATATTACGTCTAATAATATTAACATTTACAGAAAAGTCAATAAAATTGTACAAATCATTAAAATTTTTAAACATTCTTCTAAATGGATCTGCATTAGAATAATTTGTATGAAATACTGGTAGATATAAGGGAATAAAATAACGGTTGAATCGACTTTGAACATTAAACTGTATATTACTTAGAAGAAATTCACACAGCAGCTATTTCACTGAATAACCTGGAAATAAGTTTTCTAAAGAACTCCTTTTGGTTGTCTTCACAATGATTTAATCTAATTTATCTAATAAGTTTTCAACTACTTTTTAATGAAAAAATACAATTTACAAGTTTAACTAAACTCTTTTCTAAAAAAATGTTACTTTATAAAAAATCATAATATAGGTTACTTTTCACAATGTATGAATAGAAGTTAGCATACACTTTAACGGCAAGTGCGGCATAAAAAACTCGTCGTTAAAGTCAACGTTAACTTTTAATCGTACAATGTGAAAGGGCCATTAATATTTTTAAAAATGATGTATCGTAGGCGGAGCTTACGTACAAGCAAAACCAAAAATAAAAATAAAAGTTGGAAAAATTAGAATAAAGAATCAGCAGGTAACATGTGCGGCTCACCATGTTAATAAAAAGAATAGGATAACTCATATTTTATTTCCTCATAAAAAAAATTTTGTTAAATAGCTGATGTTACATTAATACTAGTATCAACGAACAAACGTGATAAAAGCGAGCAAAGAATGCTGATGATGACAGCGTAGCGGCTGTCGAAACTAGTAGTACTATTCTGTTCTGCTAGTCTGATTAGATATTCTAATAATCCCCCCTTAAAAATAATTTGAATTAACATTAATTCAATTATTGAACTTAAGCCGAATAATAATAACTTCCGACTTATACACATTTTCAGTTTGAATAATAATTACGTACAAATATTACATTTTTTTAATTTTTTTATAAAAACTATTTTTAAATTAATACTAAAAATATAAATTTTCTAACATTTATGGGTACTTTAACAATGAAACTACTCAATTTTCTTAAAGACATTTAGAGAACAAATTGCAATTTTTTTCTTTAGTATATTTATGCTGATTTTATTTTTGGTATTTTTTTTCTCCTCATTCTTCTTTTACCAAGTCACTTAAAAATCACTGTTTATGCATTTAAATGCATTATATAGTTCAACTTAAATAGCTCTTTTCATTATTTTCCTTTTTGTTGTATTTTATGAGGAAAATGTAAAGGAAACACCACTTTGAATATAAAATAACGCATTATACAATTTTCTTTTTTCGCGCACTCTTTCTCCTGATAATGGCTCCATTGTTTTGAAATAAAAGCATTGTACCTAGAGTATGTAGCAGAAATACGATGGAATAATGTCAACAACTTAATTTAAAAGCCATTATAACTGTGTTTAAGCAAAAATAATACAGTCACCAAAAATTGCTAAAGAAAATATTTAAAAATAAAAGAAATAAAATAGGAGTTGTAATAAAAACACTTTGGTTTCTTGTTAATGTCTAAAAAATTTAAACGTGCTTGTACATACACACATATAAATAGTGGATGTTTTTTTCTTTATTTCTAAAACGTTAAGCAATTATGAAACTATATGCGAAAATGTGTTAAGGAGATATCGTTTTTAGACACCTTTCAAACAGTTGAAGGGGCGAAAAAAAGTTCATGGTTAATTGACATCAAAATTAACTATTTAGACTTTCTCATTAATAGTTTGTTTTAAAGAATTTCCTTGTTTTTTTATTCTCGAATTAATTAGTTTTACGTATGAGCGATATTGAAATAAAGTATACGCACTACACTACACTATCAAATAACATAACAATTAAGCAAAAGAATTATACAACATCTATTAACTTTATATAAATTAATATATGAAAATAATTTAAAAATTTCAATTCTTTAACAACAATTATTTAATTTTTTTGCACTTTATTTTTGTTAGAGTAAATACTTCTTTGTTTAATATTACTATTAGTAATATTTAAATAATTTTTTATTTGCTTAATTTCTTAGCTAGCAATTAGATTATATGACTCAAAATATTTCTTTATTTGAATCATTATTTATAGACTTCATACAATTTTTTCAGTGTTTCGTTATTTAAGCAGTTTTTCAGATACCAAAAAGAACAAGTATGTTGACGCAAGAAAAATGAATAGCTAAAAATGTTTAGTTTCTTAATTCAATAAAGCATTTTGAAATTGTGCAATATATTTTAAAGATCCTCTTAAATTGAAATATATATTCAAATTGCCTAAATTGGTCATATTTTCCGGTAGCGTGGTCCGAATTCTCTGTGGGGTTTATCCTATAGAACATCGCCATAAGCTCGGTACTGATGGGATTAGACTCCATGAGTCTTAAATCAATAGACTAAACAGATGACGTTGCAGTTGCAGTATAGGTTCAATCGAGAAAAAAAGACACCGACAATTCTTAGCGGAATTACCCTACAAAAGGGCAGTTCGCAATAAATGGTTTATAAGTCCCAGAAATGTCAACTGGATGGTGCTATGGGACGGTGGTCTGCTGGATTTTCTTTAAAAAGGTGACAATATTTGAAAAAATTCTTCAATCATATGCTTTTATGATTACTGGTGCATATCAGGCTTCCCACAGATTTCATGCTCAAAAAAATGGCCATGAATTCGGCGATTAGACTCAATACCTCGGGTGCATGAAAACAAAGTAATTTTTGCCATGCGATGATATCGAGGCATATCTTAAATCTTCCCGAAGTGCCATGCAGCGCAACATAGGCTTTTTTTGTCACCCACATAATGATTAAATGAGATAGCGAGAAATTCCAACATGAGACTTTTCTACCTACCATGGCATGCAGATATCTCTGTTAACATTATTGCAAAAAAAGGACATTGAGTAGTTAGTAGGAGTCCCACTGCAAAGCTGCAAAATACTATACAAACTCAGCAGCAACTATTTAGGGAAACACAAGCCAAATGAACTAATGAAATCACATGTTGGGCTTTCAGGCCCATCTGGCCCCATTGTATGAATGAATTAAATTAAACGGGAAACATATGACACTGCGAAGAAGGTCTATTTTATCCCTTGCCAGGTGCTAGGGTATCTCATCTATACCTAATCTCCTGAGGAATCTCAAGATTGCCAATGACTCTAGTGTTGGCAGTTCTCAATCCTCCAAGATGTGCTTACCCAATTGGCTATATCTTCTCTGGTATAATGCTTCACAGTCCTCCGGAATGTGCTCTGGAATTTTATCGTCATAATCACAGAATCTACACAGGTTGTTACTCTTGACCCTTATGTGCGCACCTAGGTACCCGGGTACCTTTGGCATGTTAAGGCAAAATTTTTTCATTAAAATTATTAATCTGCATATCTGAAAATTTTTGAGAACTACTAACTTTCAGAAAAGTTTCTATTTTTGCAGCCGTACAGCTAACAAAATTTTGTAATATGCGTGAGAGATCAATTTACTCTTAACACCCTTAAATACGCACCAAGGTACCCGGGTACCTGTACGTGTTTTATATGGGAATGAGACCATTGCAAGTACATATATTTGTTGTTAGTAGCTCTGCATAAATAAATAAAAGTATATATAAACGTGGTAGACGTAGAAATTTTCTAATCAAATTAAGCAAAATTTATGTGCACGACAAAAAACACCTTCTATTGCGCCGCAAGGTACCCGGGTACCTATACAAAATTTACGTTGAAAACAAGCACTTTCGCTCTAAATATCAGATTAAAACGTAGTAAAATATATATGAGATTGGCTACAGATATATATTCCCAATCCCATATTTATTATTTAGTGCGGAAATTGTTGTTTTCTACGTAACTTTTATATAGGTACCGGGGTACCTTGCACCGCATTATAGGGTGTTTTTTTGCCGCGCACATAAGGGTTAATGCCAAGTCAGTTGAGGTGTTTTCTTAGTCTGCAATGGCCTGTGAGGAAACCTGTGAGTATTCTTAGATTGTTTTTACTCAGGGACATGAGAGCTATGAAACGATTTTGGTTATACGTTCCAATCATTGCTTTGCATGCCTCAATCCAGGGAAAGGGAACTAGAGGTGTTCCCTAGTACTCTTCATCTCCATCGGTATATCTTCCTGGATTTTATCCAATCGAAGTCCGCAAAACGGTTCTGGTCCGACCTCGGATATACCAGCCTTCCTTCTGACCATTTTGTCTGTAATTTCGTTTCCTAGCAACGCAGCGTGTCCAGGAGCCCAGCAGAGTGTGACCTTATTCATGCTGCTTAGCTGATTTAGCTTATTGCGGCATTCCCAAGCTAAGCTAGAGCTAAACTCATATGAGCTGAGTACTCTAATGGCAGCCTGACTGTCCGAGCAGATGGCTATTTCTCCCTCGGTTGACCCTGTCAATATTAAATTGTGCACATCTCTCAATGGCATAAACTTCTTAAACTTAAGTTCTCTTAAGTTTCTCTGGAAATATCAAACTTGTTTTCTGTACTAATTACTCACCATGGAATTAAAATAAAAGTCGTGAGGTTTGACTATAATAGCTTCCATTGTTTGATGTGCTATATTGAAACGAACATCAAAATGTGTCTCACAGATACAAGACGGTATGATTAGGGTTAAATTTAATAGATCTTTCTACTTTTCTACAAAAAAAAAATGGAAATTAACGAACTAGTTAACAAATATATATTATCCTTTCGCTTAGAATTAAACGGAAATATAATACTAAAAGTAGAACAGAATAGAAACTAATAGATATTTTGCTGGTATTCTATTCACTTCTAAACTTCCACAGTATCTTCACCATTCCTAATAAAAGGCAGCTATTTGGGGAGTTCGCGCAATAAAAAAAAAAAAATTGATATTATGTTTGTTAATTATCCTATTGTTAATACTTTTTTTAATTAATTAAAGTGAGTTTCTATTTATGAAAATACACATAAATTTTAAATAATTTTTAAATTTTTCACAGAAGTTTAATATACAAATAAATCTGTTAATATCTCCAATTAAATATACACACATTAAAAATAAAAAACAGTTTTATTTAAAATTGAAACAAGATTGAAATTTTATGATTAAAGTTAATACATTTTATGTGGCCAATTACTTTGGTGCTACAACAATTTAAAAAATATATGCTACGTGCAATTTACTATTTTAAATGTTACAAAAGCAAACAAAAAAATCCATTTATGAGGCTTACACCTATACTACTAAGATTATACGTGTGTGTGTGTGAAGTTTCCTGTAGGCCCAGTTATTAGCCCCGACATTTTCATTGATCATGTCTGCAACAAAATCAATGAATTATAATAAACTATAAATCACATTTAGAAATAAGTATGGCGAGAGGGAGGTATATGTTGTCGGTGTGCAAAGAATGTGTTTTGACAAGATTATGAAAATTTGTGTTACATATCGTTGTTGACGACAAGATAACGAACAACTGTATGCAATATGATGTCTGTAATGTTTTATTGCTAAAAACAAGAGTAGCAACTGCATAAGAGTTGTCGTGTGTACGCTTTTAATGCCGAGAACAATAGTATCAACTGCATCCAAATTGTCGTGCTGCTATTTATGTATATTAAAAAGAGTTTATCCCCTATATACATAGCTGCCTATTTTGCACAAATTGGAATTTGACATTAATTTTTACTACTATGATATTTGCAACGACATTTATTTTCATAACATAGACTACAATTTATTCAATTTGCTTAGAAAAACTAAAAACATAAGATCAATTAGAGCAAATTCACTACCAAACAGCACTGCTTACCCGGGTATGATGGTTGTATGTTTGAAGAAAAGTTTTTGGTTGTCGACATAAAGGTTAAGTTGCCCGCAAAACGTGTTATTGTATACAGTTTTTTGAATACCTGGGTAGGTTAATAGGTAGCATACTACCCTATCAGTACGTAGGTTGTAGGTTTGATTCTATTGTTAAATTTTTAAATGTTATTGTATATTCATTGACGACAATTTTAGTAGGTAGTTACTAACGTTGTGCCCTTTATTCAAAAATAACGTCAGTAGGCCTACGGGGATGCGTTGCTAGTATGAAAAATTGCCAACATATTTGCACCTGCACGTAACCGTTTATATTTCCACACACCGATTTGTTTATTTATTTTGCTTTACTACAACCCACCAAACATTTGTTATCTAATTAGAGACCAACATTTTGTTGCTTTGACGTTTGTTAAAGCAAGTTAAAGTTTTTAAGGCCATAAATCGGAAGTTATTAGTCAGAAGTGATTATTATTTGGCTTAAGTTCACAATATTTGAATTAATGTAAATTCAAATTACTTTTATTTTTAAGAGTGGAATATTAGAATATCTGATCAGATATTAGTAGTACTACTAATCCGCCAGTTAATGTTTTAGAGCCAGTTAAAGTTTTTAACTAGATAGCGACCATAATATTGTATGTTTTTCCCACTTCTATAATTAAGTAGATTTAGCTAATTACATTTCTATATTTAAATTATCGATACAACATACATATTGTGATATGAGCTCTTTTATTTTATTTTTTTGTTTTTCATTTTTTTTAAAGAGAAGTAACACAATCAAGCAATTAATGCCTACCAGTTAATTAATTAATTGGTTATCTTCTTTGGGAAAGGGATAGTGTAGAGAGAACAGGTGGTGAAGTGGGAGAGATAGAAAGCTTAATTCATTTACAGCCGTGCTATTACGCGTTTTTTGTAGAGCAGTTCTGCAAGCCTATCTGGTCTCAAGTAGAGGCATTAAGTTGTTTAAGCTTTTTAGCCATTTTATTAGTTACTTTACTTCGCCGACAGTTCTGTTACAATACCGATGAAGGAGGGTGATGTTAAGAGCATTAGGATATGTTAGTATTAATCGCTGCCGGTACTGCCGAGGTGATCAGTGCTATGCCTTCATCACTTTAACAGTCCAACAACAACCAACTCAATGCACATGAGAAAAATGCATGATGTTGTTGGCTTGCCTGAAACTAGTCTTGAACTCAAAAGCTCAGGGTTTGTGGCCAAACGCGCTAATCAATCAGCCAACAGCACCCTCTATTTTGTAATGACTATTTTTACTGGTAGTAATTTCAAGACTTCGATAATTTTTCGTTTCCTAAAAATTAAAGTTGTTTCTATAGTTATTTATGACTCTGGTCGTAAATTTTCACTCTGTTTTTTTTATCGGCTCTAGTTTTCGCGATATAGCGTTATATCAAATATAAAGGCCCTTGCACGACATATCGACAGCTTATATTCAAAAGCCTCTATATTAAAAATTTCAACTTTTCAGCAGATAATAAATACTTTTTCATTCGTTTATTGATAGTTTACTTAAAATTCTTTGGTCTGTAATATATTTTACTATTCAATCTTGTACGTAAACTATTTTTAAAATATTGTATTATTGGCAATCTTATGAAAGATAGCAGGTTTTGTTATCCGTAAAACTCAATACTTTATTAGATAGACGATTTTGTGTAGTGAAAAAATTAATTCAGTAAATTTTTAACAAATGATGGAGTGTTACTGCGACATAAAAATTAAAGAATAAACCGTTTACCAAAGATTGCATTTGCCGCGATGTTAGCAAATTTTTTCTGAGTGATTTATTTAATATATTTAGAAAAGTTTCGTGAATATGCGGCCTTGGCGGTTTCTAATCAATGTTAAAGCTTATTTCCGATGTTACAACTTCTAGAAAATTTGCAATGTTTGGGACAGGAGCGAAATTTTACAAATTGTTAGCCTCTTTACAGTTTAGACAGTATTTAAACCCTATTAGACTTTGTTATTAAGTCGCTGTTAGCAATTTTTGCGAATTTTCGCCATTATGGCATTTTTTTCAATTTTTAGCACTCCTTACAGTTTAAACGTTAAGTTTTGCAATTTTTCGCTAATATGCATTATTTTCGCGATAGACGTAAATTTTCCAAAGATTTTGGTTTTGTTGCATTATTGGAGCTTATGACAAATCGAAAACATTGTGATCTTTTATGTATTAAAAAGTTTTTGCGAATTTTCGTGATTTTTTACGAGGCTTAAGCGAGTTTTAGTCACACGATATGATAAAAAAAATGCAGATAATCTCAATTTTAATTGAGTTTATTTAAATAATATTTTAGGATATAGAGGGTTTGCATTCGTAAAAATCAAGTGTTGTAAGAAAGAGGAATAGAAAAATTACGATAAAATTGCGAAAAAGAAAGTTTTTGCTTTCAAAATTATACCGTAGATGCGGCGCAATACTCTGCCATCAAAAATACATTTTACTTGAAATCGAATATAGCGGCTTTTGAGTATAAGCAGTCGATATCTTAGCATAACTTGGAAGAGTTTGCCCTATTCAGTAAAATAAATAAACACAAATAAATAAGCATAACCTTGGAAGAGTTTACCCTATTCATTAAAATGAATAAACACAAAATTCAACAACAACTTTTTTTGTCCACCATCATGTAGCTAAATACATTTCAAAAGAATTTAGCCATTTTTCATCGAAATTAGTGTACAACTTTCGATTTTATACACAATATTGTGAGAGAACTGAATGGCTCATTTTAAAGAGCACAACAATTAGATTCTAACAACATATAACATATTTAAAATGGCGGCCATGGGTAAGTATAATGCCAGAAATCAAAAATTTAAAATTATCAAAACCAATCTAGATGATTAAGGATCATAATAGTAAGATTCTAATGACGTATAGCAAATTCAAATTGGCATCATTGTATAAGTATAATGTCAAGAACCCAAAATTTAACCATTACCAAAACTTATCGTGATCGATATGATATCGATCATTTACTCAAAGAAAGTCATAACTCAAACGAGAAAACGACTTTAAAGTTTTTAATTTACATACAATTTAATGTGGAAAAATTATATTCTTCTCTCAAGAGGTGAGTAATATACGATGTATTTTCACGAAATTTTTACACAATATAAAGAATGATATTTCTGCATTATTAACTTACAAAATTTAGTTTTTTTTAGTTATGACATTGTTTGAGTAAATGAGCGATGTGTAAACGCATAAAAAATGTAATTCTTGAGATAAATAACGACTTGAAAATGGCGGCCATGGTACAGCATAACGTCAGTGACCATAAGTACACATGTTGATATATGTAGATGACTTCAAAATAACTCAAATAAAAAAATAATTTTAACTTAAGTCCGACTACTAAAAATTTTCGTTCTGAAAAGTACAAAACAAGAAAGTATCTGTGGTCGTGTTTGTCCTAAGTGCCACTTACTATTAAATATAGTGTAAACTACTATAATTGTAGTGTAAACATACTTTCTTGTTTTGTACTTTTCAGAGTGTAATTTTTGAGTAGCCAGGTTTTAGTTATTTAAAATTAATTCTTTTGTTTTAATAAAACATGGAATGAATGTGAAAAGCGGGCCTGCTAAGTCTTTTACTCGAAACGAATATAAAAAATTCTCACGGCACTTTTGTTATTAATATTTGTTAAAACAATATTGCCATGAATATTCACATTATTTTTATTTCGAATGAAACACAGAACATGCCCAAAAAGAAAAACATATGATGACATATATGTATGTTTAAATTTCTCTATACAAATTATTTTAAAAATGTTGCACTGTATTATTGTTGCGGTAGTAATTGTAGTTTTATAGTTGGAAGATTTTTATTGGTTTTTCTGCTAATGGCATATGTGTTTGTATTTATATGACTGCGTATAGTTAATGTGTGTGTCAAATAAATAATTAAAACATATGACATTTGCGTGCATATCCTTTTTTATATTTTACAATTAAACATAATAAATGTAATAAAACACATACCCTAAGTTTTTATGTAGGCTCCATTAACAACAATTGTTAATATAAAATAGTAAATATTACTAGGTGCTATGAAAGTGTTTGTACGTATTTAATGCAAAGTCATTAAAATACAAACTAAAACATTCTTTACAAATGCATGAAAAAATTTTAATAGGAAAACTGAATTTGTGCGCAAAATTTCTATTGACATTTAAACAGAGACTCACGGAAAAATAATCGCATAGGACTTAACGAATTTTTAAATATATTTGCAAGTCCATTTCTAGTTTTCATTTATGCTACACAAATACTGATTTGAAAAAAAATCAAATTTGCTAGTATAAACATTATTTAATTAAAATTCTTATTCTATTATGAAACTTTTCCAGGAAATTTTAGCTATGATACTCCCGAGCTACTTTCTTTGGCGCAAGGAAGAACTATTCATAATGTAGTGATAGAATGTAAATTAAATAAGCTCTCTTGTAAGTTCGTGAATTAATTCTTACTGATGACCTACAAGTCGAAAAAAAATTATGACATAATTAAAACTTTTTATCTAAAAACTTGTTGCCTGTGAAGTTTCCTACAGCATTACCGACTTTAGTCTAAATCGCATATTTATCAAAATAAACAGCAAAAAATCTAAAAAGCCCATAACTAAAATTACAAACTTAAAATTACAAAAAATGCCCATAAATTTAAAAATTTCGGTAAAATGTTTCGCTTGCTAAAAATTAAAGTTGTTTCTTTAGTTAGTTATTAGGACCACTGAACGCAAGTCTGCACTCCAATTTTTTTATCAGCTCTAGTTTTTGATATACACCGTTATGTAGAAAATTAAGTCAAAAATAATTCTACTTTAAGAAATGTAAATGTTTTTGCAATATTTCTTTATAGAACTACAAAATAAAATCAAAAATTGTTTAGTAAAAATAGCTTACTTAAGTCTGCTTATGTGCTTGCACTAATTAAAATTTTTGTTCAATGTAAACAACTGGTATCGATATAATCTTTTCTTTTTCTGCAGACACTTTTAGTGTCCTTGGCATATTGATTTTTTTAATTCTTCTCTAGGACCTTACAGCGAGGGAATTTTTGTCTGAAAATTTTAAGCAATTTTCTTACAACAAATATTTAAGCGGCTGTCTAAAAAAAACTTTGGTAAAAATCACACAGTATTAAAAATTGTTATTAAGACACACACGCTAAATCAAGAGAACTACAGACTTGTGTTGAGCATTTTTAAGTAAAACAGCTCGAGGAACTTTTTTGTGGAACATTTCAGTCTTCTTAACTGGCGCTGAATTTCGGTTTTTGGTCTCTTTTTAAGAAAGGGTCCAAAAGAGCCATACAACAAAGAGTGAGAGAGTTGAAATAATCCACAAAACTGTTCCTTCCGGTGTTTTTCAAATAAATTCATTAGCTTAAACGTAAGGCTTAGCAGATTGCCTATGCCGAGTTTTTGTGTAATTTGCAATGATTATATCAGTATTTATATCGTACAAAAAACGTGTTAGGCCATCGATATAATCACCAGATATATATGCTTATATACACATATGGGAATTTCCACCGGAAAGTCCATTTTTTTGTCAAATGCGACATCAAGAAACTATGCTTGTATTTTTTCAAAGAAAACTATTTTTTTTAACTTCTTTATATATTTGTGTAGCTAGTGAGTAGCTCTGCATTAAGTAAAAGTTTAATAAAAATCGAGCCACATGATTCTGAAATACAAGCTTAATTGCTTGGTGCTGCACGTTACAAATAAGTGGATTTTCCTGTGGAAACGCTTATATGTATCGTTTACGTAGCCATTGACAAATGTGGTATAAAAACAAAATTTTTTTATGGCGTGTTAAAAAAGACATTTAATTAAATTTAAATTTAATTGAAAGTATTTTTTTAACGCACAATATCTGTAAAACAAGAGTTGCTAGAAGAAAACTAATGTTATTTTCGTTATCAAGGGATACAAATACATAAAGATCGATTATGCTGATTTCAGAAAATTAAGAAAAAAAGTTATAAAGAAAGAAATTATAATTTCTCGCAAACTATCATCGATAATAAAATTTGGTGTTTTATGCCAAGTTAGTAGGATTGTGGTCTTTATGAAGTGGTATGGGTGATCACTGTACTCTTTATATTTAAGGTGTTATATTCTTTAAACTACTTTTGAACTTTTAAAGATGAAATGAGATAAAAAAAGTAAGTTAGCCAAAGAAAGAAAAAAGGGTCCTCTTTAAACTTGTATATATTTTTAATCCGTCTGGATAAAACCGCAGAACAATTTTTTAATTTTAATCAAATGACTCAAAAACTATTATTCAAAGAGCGCTAATATTTTCCCCC
Organism: Panzeria rudis; assembly: GCA_956483635.1. NCBI lineage: Eukaryota > Metazoa > Arthropoda > Insecta > Diptera > Tachinidae > Panzeria > Panzeria rudis. The sequence continues at coordinate 48,873,500 of OY101448.1, read as the reverse complement.
TATTGGTATGGTGTGATAAATATGCACCAACTTCAAAACGTCTAATCAACCTGAAACTTTACCACAATATGATGGATATAAAAGTTTTCAGTGCCTCGCCTATACTAAATTTATATCTCATTTCATCAATGCTATAGCAGTCAGATTATTCTTAAATGGTATATGTTATTTTTATGCGAGGTGTGTAAAAACAATTGGCAGTATAGGACCGTGAGAAGGCATACAAAGTAATTAATAATAATGTGCTATCTGGAAAGCTATAAAAATATAAATCTTCAAATTTGGTAACAGTTAATTTAAATACATTAAACAGAGTTAGGTAAAAAGCTGTCTGGGCAGGTGCGAGGGGAGGGGTACTACCCGTACAAAGTAATCAACAAAAAGCTGTTAATTTGAAAGATATAGCAGTAAGAGTTTTAAAATTTATATGAACTAATTTAACGGGGAAGGTGTGGAAGAAGCGGCACTCCAAAATATGAAATAATTAACCTGTTATCTGGAAAGCTATAGAAGTAAGAGTCTTTAAATTTGGTATGAGTTAACTTGCAGTCAAGATAAAAACTGATTAGTTTATACTTTCATAATTTTTTTAAGAACAAACATAAGCCTTGAAGCGATTAGCTTGTCTGAGGAAAAACACCCAGGGTCTATAGCGGTAATCGAACCCACGACCTCTGGATTGAGAGGCCAATGTAAAAACTGACGGAGCAGGTGCATGGGAATGGGTACTCCCCCTACAAAGTAATCAATAATTACCTAGACAGGTATAACATAAAGATTCGTAAATTTTGTTAAGAACAAATACAAAATAGGAAAAAGTGACGGGGTATGTGAAGGAGAAGGCTATTCCCCACCCCTTATATCTTCGCAATTGATTGATCTTTTAAACTACATTTTTTAGAATCGATCTGACCTATATTGATAAAAAACTTATCCTATGCATTATTAAAATATTTTTATTATCCACATATGGCCTTTTTTTAAATAAATAAAGAGTTTAAACAATTATAAACCCCCCATTTTGATGGAAAATTAAAAAAAAAATTAAAAGTTCAAGTTTGGGCTTGAATTGCTCAAGAACTGATGTTCAAGTTTGGGTTTGAATTCCTGAACAACTGCTGAATCGATAAAAACAAAAGCTGCTAAAAGCTCAAGTAGTTATCTCAACCGCTTACAAAGTTACAAAATTTGTGCTAACAAAAAACGATTATGAGCCAATGTGCGATGTACTACACTTCTTTGAAATGCTTCCTTATATTAAAATACTTGTCCCAATTTTCCTATTAAATTTTCACAATACCAGAAATTTACCGAAATCATATTTTACCATTAAATTTAATTTACTCATAGAGCTTACAAATAGAATTTCATGTATATTTCCTTTTTCTTAATCAAATTTTAACCACAAATTCATAAAAGCATTAGGCAATACAGAAAATGCTATAATAGTAAAATAATTTCTTGCAAAAATTCCAAGAAGAACAAAAATTCCTGTTAAAACATTAAATGCTTGTAAAGAAATAATAAATAAATAATCTTTTCTGCTAAAATATTTTTACTAAAGCCATAATAAAATAAACTTTATTTGTGTATGTATTCATTTGAAGCAAATAGTCAATGAAAATATCAAGAAAAATAGTTAAAACAAGAAAAAAAAAACAAAAGTTCTGCAGCATGTATATCATTTATGGCTAAAAATTTTCTTTAAAACTATTTATGCAATGCAGACAATGAAAGTAAAGGTATTTATTAAAATTCATTCGAAAAGAAATACATATCAAATTATTTAGTTATAGTGGTCTTGCAACAAAATAGTTTCATGTTATTTTATATTTTATTTAAATGTTTAAAACAGAAATAAAAAACATGTCATATACAGAAATTTATGGGCTTTAAACACGAGTGGTAAATATGAAATTTCTAGACATTCGGAAAAATCCTTGGGCGCAAAAAAAAGTGTTTAAATATTCTAAAGCTATAAGCATATATATATTTAGTCCAATTATAAAGCTAAAAGTTGTGAAAATTAAGTGTTTTAAACCTATTTAAATAAAAACGAAAGCTTGTTTTAAATTGCATTTACATTTTTGTAATATCGACCGAAAATTTTTGAACAGATTATTGTTAGCTGATTCAAATTCCTTTAAACATATTAAATACACATACTGCCTACAAGGACTGAAACTAATAATTTCTTAGCTATATTATACTTAATTGGAAAATTTAATCACATTATTGTTTAGATCTCTAAATACGTTTATTAAGTTGTAGTAGTAAGATTTGCTATTAGTTTGTACCAGTAGTTGTGTTCTTGTAATTCAGTTAGTTGTAGCTTTATTACTGCATGTAATAGCAATTAATTTCCGACACATTAATTATAAAAGATTAACATGATGAGATAATATAGTTTAAGTTTAAAATACCAAATATTCAAGAGACGGTATAGGGGTTGAGAGAGCACTTAACATTTATTTAATGCAAAATATTTTGACAACTACAATTTTATCGCTTAGAAAATTAAAAGCTTTAATAGTAAAATACTTTAGGGCTTCTCGTGAGTGTTTGAGGACTTTACACATATTTTATTTTAAAACTGATTTAGATTAATTTGAAATATTTTAATAAAATCAATGAAATAGAGTTCTTATTAAATAAATTACATAACAACAACGAACAACAAATTTACCATTTTTTGATTACAGCGTATCCAACTGACAATTTCGCTATAGCTCATGTATAAGCATTATCATGAAAAACTAAAAGCGTTCTATTACATCGAATTAGCGATATATCGCGGTTTTAATATTTACGCTATCGATCTCTTTTTTTACAATTTGCTTAGCCCTTTTGTGATTAGAAAGGTCACCGGGTACCTTTAGCTTATTTTTTATAGAAGCTGTTGATGCACATACCTGAAACTTCTTGAGAACTCGTAACTTTTAGCAAATTTTTAATCAGTACCGACCTTGAGCTAAAAAATTATTTTTAGTTTTTAATTTACTTCTAACACTCTTTACGGTATGGCAAAGCAGCTGGGTACCTTTGTATGAAATGGGACTATTCCTACTAAACGGCTGGACCAATTTAGATGAAATTCGGGGGAGTATGTATCTGTGTGTTTTTAAGTGGAACGGTTGAACGGCTTATATTTATATTTGGTCCCGGTAGATGGAGCGAACTAATTTTTTTTTCAATGCAACACCTTGATATCGAAATGAAAGGGTTTGTTAAGGAAAATTCGAAAAAAATGTACGTCACACTGTGGGGGATTTTGAAAAAATGGAAATAAATCTGCCGCCCGATACTTAGCAAATGTCATATGGCATTTCAGGATACTTAGCAAATGTCATATGGCATTTCGAAAAGAAAAATAAAATTTTAACTTTTTTACCCATAGTGGTCCACTAAATTGCTAATGGCGAAATCGAACTTTGTCCGATATGCAAAAACTTATTTTTCGTAAATTTATAACAAATTTTTTAATATTCTAGAAAAACTTTGTTTAATTCCCACAACTCATTCAAAAGTTATACCCAGTTTAATTTTTTCCAGAAAAAAAGGGCGAAAATTATTTCGTAATTATAAAAATTGTTTGCAATAATACTTACCCCATTTATATTTGAAAGGTTATACCATAAAGCATATTTAACAGAGCGTTTCAAAATAGACCTATTATTATTGTAAATATGAGTTTTCAAGCGCGTTTTCTCGAAGCGCAAGGCAGTAATCAGTAAAGATAGAAAGTCATCTAGAGGCCTAATGTGCCCTTAAATACTTTAAAAAAAATAATTTTCGCCTGGCTAAAAATAAGACAAATACAGCGAAAATACTGAAAATTCCATTATGGGGATTTTCTGAAATTTCTTTGGAAATTGCGGCATTCCCAGAACCAATTATTATTATTTTTTTCTTCCTTGGTATTTAGTACATAAATTCCTATATAACTGCAAAATTTCATTTGAAAATATCAATATCAAATTTTTTAAGAATATGCAGATTAATTTCCATTTTTCCCCAAACCCCTAATGTGCGTCATTATAAATCCAATATAGCAGATGCCCTAGTAAGGCAAATAAATTATTTTTGATGCAACCTCATGATATAGTTATCAACTAAAAAGTCTTGCAAATGTTACTCTTAATTCAATATGCCCAACCTTCTAAAGTAAAATATTTTGGCGTCACTCTAAACTCAATATGATAAAGCCAATGAACGGACAGAGAAACGTTTGTCGGTTCCGCTTAGTTACAACTATGTTTTTAGAGAAATCTTACTAATAGTAAAATAAATGAAATTTTATTTGATAGTGTTAGACTAAAATATTTATTTTTTAAAAGAAAAATAAACAAACACAAAAATTAATATTTTTCCGGTTTTTAAAAAAAGAATTATCGAACAAAACTGCAAACCCTTTCGAACAAAAAACTATTTTGAAAAGTGACCCACAAATAACAGAAATATGCGTAGGGGTAACAAAGTTCCCCACCAATTCAAAAAAAAAATTATGGGGCAAAACTGCAAGCAAACCCTTTTAAACACAAAAACTAGTTTGAGATTCGGTCCAGAAATGACAAATTTCGAAATAAAACAATGGGTTCTTACGTCAGGCAAACCCTCTCAAACAAAAAAAAATAGAATTTAAAAAATCGGTTCACAAATGACAGAGCTATGCAAGGATGGATTAAATTTCCCCCTCCGATTTTCGATAAAAATTGTACGACCAAACTGCAGCAAACTCTTTCAAACAAAAAAAGAGTTTCAAAAATCGGCTTACAAGTGAGAGAGTTAGGCGTGCGTGTACAAACTATGGTATTAATTTAATCGGGCTTCTACTATAATCGGTTAACCGCTCGATTAATTATTCGAGGTTTTCACTTAGTCGGTTAATAATCGGCTAATTTCGGTATTAACTGGTTAACCGTTTAATAAATTTTTTCTTAAATCAACAAATAAAAATAAATAAATAATTTATTATTTTGAGTCTATTAGTAAAAAAAAAACAATAACATAGCAAACCTAACAATTCTTGAACTAAATCAAGAAAAAAAATCATAAATATGTATTCATTAAAAACTTAATAAGCTTGTGAGATCATTATATTAGTTGTTTCAATACTTTAAGAATATCATGGTATTATTATTCGGCTTAGTTCAATAATTGAATTATTGTAAATTCAAATTATTTTTATGTGGAATATTATAATATCTAATCTAAATTTAAGGATATCTTCTAAGACAATCTTTCAGAAAAATAATTTAGGATTGAAGAGATTCTCTTCTTCAGTTTTGATAAAACTTGACTTGGAAAAATCCTTTCAATTATCGTAGATGTTGAAGAAATCGAAAGCAATCCACAATACATAATATCTAGTTTCTCGGTACTTTCCTGGATTACTCGAAACATATAAAATCTTCCTTTATGCCATTAGAGTCCTGTTCCATTTTTTTTTTAATTCTTAACACTTCTAATTATTTCGGTTAATTATGTTAAAACATTTGTTGTATTACAAAAAAGTTTATTTCCGAATTCCTTAGTTTCCGTTTTTGTGGTATATTTTAAAACACTGTTGCTAGAAGGACATATTTCCGAGTGTAGGTATAAAATAATTGAATTCGCTTTCATTAAATCTTTAGATTTTTAATTAAATCATTGGCAACGGTATTATTGACTTTTATTAAATTGTTAAACAAAAACGTAATAATTCGCTCAAATTTAATTAGAGTAGTAGAGTGTTTACTAAACTCTTTTGTAGTAAGTTCTAAGACTTTAAAGTTTTACTTCAGCTAAGATTACTGAACACAATTTTTTGTTGATACGAAAAATAATTTCTAACCATATATCTTTTGTATTTATATGAGACGAAACAAATAATTAATCATACAAAAAATACGTTATAATACTACAAAAAAAATTTTTTCGTCGGTTAACCGGTTAATCGACTGGAATTAACCCATTTATCCGTTAATCGAAAATAGCTAATATCTTGCCTAATTTCTTCTCGAGACCTCGAGGTAGAAGAAATTAGGCAAGATATTAATACATAAAGGTCGAAAAACTTAGGAATAATTTTTATATTAGAAAATATCTAATTTTAAATTTAACAGGTTAATGTTTAACCGAATAAATACCCTAATACAAACATAAAAAAGTTAAAAAATACATACGAATTGATAACCTTTTCCCTTTTTGAAGTCGGTTAAAAAAGACAAGCAGAAATGCACACTAAGCTACAAATACATTTTTATTGATCGCTTTACGAAAAGTTTGTGCATAATGGGCACTTTATTGAATGCGCATTGCAAATCGGCGTGGAAAGATAATCTTGTTGCCGTATTTGTTTGTTATTTTTCAATGAATAGGGCTAACCCTTCTCCAGTTATGCTAAAATGTATGGTCGCAACCCTTAATCGCCTATGTAAATTTATGGACTTTTTTTGTTATTTTAATAGTTATGACCTTTTTCGATATTTTTCTATTTATTTTGTTAGATTAAAGTCGGTAAATCGAAATATGTTGGAAACTTTACAGTCAACAACTTTTTAGAATAAAAATTTCATTTGTTTCGACTGTGGGTCATTATGCCGTATAAGTGTAATTGAATAAAATTTCAACCGTAAGTCCGCACGGGAAGGGGTGGTTCCAGCGTCGTGAAAACTTTTCAGAGTCATTTTGAATCAAGTCTCAATTTTTTGGGGGTGAGACCAAAGATAGTTTCACTTTAAAAAATAACGGACACCCTAGTGTATATGTTTCAAATATCATTAAAATCGGAAATGGTAATAACTTAAACTTTTATTGTGTCAAAAATTTTTAAAAATTATTCTAAAATCGTTGATTATTGATATCGGACGACCCGTTTAGAAACTGCAGATTTATTTTCATTTTTTCCAAAATTACCACTGTGCAAAAGGAAAACTTTAATTTGTGTGTCTTAAATAGTAATTTTTATCAATTGAAATCCCTCACTCAATTGTGACCTTTAATACTGCCCATTAACACTGCATATAAAATTTTTATTTATCAAAAATTTCTTATAAATATTAAATGTTTCTGAAGTTTGCGTTCTTGTACCTAATATAATACTGATACATATATTTTATTTCAACAATTAATTTCAGCAACGAAAACTTGTGTTCTACTTTCAAAAAATAATATTAGTAAAGTTATTAATATTAAAAAACCCCATAATTTACCAACATTCAAAAAATTCAATTTCTCCCTAAAGAAAACTTATAAAATTTATAACACAACAGATATAGAACTACAAAAACTATAAAAAGTTAACTTTTAGCTGAAGCTAAAAAAAAATTATTTTTGTTCTAAATTGTCTAAAAAAAATAAAGTTACAGTTAAGATGACTACAGAAAAGTTCTCCTACGTTTATTTACAAGAAGAATATAAACTTTAGCATTTTTCATAGAACGAAAAACTTTTTGGGCGTCACTCGTTTTTGAATACTGCTCAGCCTAGGAAAAGTCAAATCTTTGCTCTTTTCCTTTATTTTTTTTTTATTTTATTTATTTATTTTTTATTATATCTTATTTTTTTTTTTGTTATACTTTAAAATTCTTTTTCTGCGGTTTTTTTTACCAAAATAGAACTGCATTTTGTTTATTTAATGTCATTGTGAAAGAAGTATTCTTCAAAACAACAAAGTGTATATATTTCATATAAATTTTTATGAAGCTGGATAAAGTTTACAATTTCTTTTAAGTTTTTATATTCATGTTGCAATAGCAACTATTATTGTTTTAAAGAAATATATATTTTAAGAGTTTTTCGTTTAGCGGAAATAATAAAAATGTTAATGAAATAAAGTTTCATTTCTCTTTTAGTTCTTGACAAAGAATCATGAACATAAATGTTGTATCATATAATATTTTTGTTGCAAAACATGAGACTATGTAATATAATATAAAAAAATATAAAGGTTTTATTAAAACGAGTTTCAGTAATTAAAATTATGTTAAACATAATTATTGGGAATTGCCGATAAATTTGTGCAATTAACGTCGACTTAAGTGATTTAATATTCTCGTATTAAATTTTTATGAAAAACTTGAATTGAAAACACATTTTACACTCATTTATTAAAAATATTTCCAAATAAAAAAGTATATAATATCCGGTTGCCAGTATATCCTTTTTGAAAATAAATGCACTGGCATTGCAAAGGAAAATTTTTCTGCCTAGCTGGCGATCGGCAGTGCTTAGGAGTTTTCTCCTCTGTGTATGTCGAAAAATGGCTTCGCTGTGTGAACATTTTTTGCCTATTTGTACGTACATGTACAACAACAAACAGCTTGATTTATCGGCTCACCATATTAATAAAAAAGGAATAGGACTCTTATTCTATTTCCTCATAAGATTTGGTTAAATAGCTGATGTTTCATTAATACTAGTATCCACGATCAAACGTCTATGCAAACAACGTTTACTGTGCAATAATATTTTCATGGAATAATGCCCATTATTTCCTTTTCAAAATAGAAATAATGACCATAGACAGGGAAGGTTGATAATGTGATAATTCCTTTTAGAGGAAAATTCCTCTCTTCCTTCCAAGGTATCCTGCAGGAAAGTCTTGCATACTTATCTAATTAGTCTAGAGAATTTGGATTTGCTTTATATCTCAACAAAACGAAAATCGTTCTCTTCACAAAAAAAAAATAAGATACAGGATATTTAGCTCAGCATTCTGAGTAATACATGCAAAGAGTAGAAGAAGGCAAATCGGTCTGCATTCCCACAAAATATCTATTAGAATTGGTTCGAATTTGACTTTATAAACCAATTCCTAGATCTATATAGCCTGCTTGTATTGTGGGAGGCATATCTTTACATTTAGCACTGTATATAACTAGTGCATTCTATACGTGCTGTATCTGCACTTAGTATATGTGACGATGGAAATAATTTCGGCAGTTAAATCATCGAATAAGGGCCCTCTAGATCATTGGTCGGCGTTTAATTACACAATGGTGCTGAGAGCATTCACACGTATTCTTACCTTCTTTTCATTTAGTCGTCGATGATGCAGAGATGAATGCACATGAGGAGGATGCTTGCATATATTTTTATAATTTTTTCAAGAATATTTATTCAGTAAGCACTCGTATTTTATTTCAAATTCATTATGATATGCAAAAAATATTTCATCACATTTAAAACACATTTTATTGCTACGAAACTTTCATAAGATTATAAATGTGGACGATTTTATTAAAATTATGCGAAAATCCGCCACAAAGTATTACTTTTCTATATATTGTGTTTCTAAAAACTGCCACACTCTTTTTCTTTAGTCAAACAATGACTGCACTTTGCTAATTTAATTTAGTTGAAAATGTTTTGGTTTATTTTGAATGCGTAAAATATTACCTAAAGAGGTGTATATAATGCAGCATCATATATCAAATGTTTGACTTTGGGTTTTGTGGGAAGCTCTGCTGCCTCACTAACACTAATAAGCAATAATACAAACACATTTTGAGTTGTGCCTACCACTGCTCCTGATATGCAATATTTTCCAAGAAAATATCCAAGCCATTAAAACAGTAGCGTATAAATGTTTACTCTTATGGTCAACCTACCAATATTTCCCTAGTCTCATTACTTTTGAAGACAAAATTAGCCGACTTAGGCGCAAGATTACGGAGAAAACTAACAGAAGGTACGTCATAAGAATTTCCTTCAAAATTGTGACCCCACCTAAACTTTGAGGACATAACCTGCCAACTTTCAGGAAATAAAAGACAAATATCAATATTGATATCCGCGATATGTAGGTTAGGAGCCGAAGATCACGATTTCTGTTGCAACTTTTAATGGCATTTTCTTTTCTAGAAAAACTGTAAATTTTTTTTCCTTTTTATTAAAAAAGTCGCAATATACCATTCCTTTAAAGCAAAAATTTACCTTCGTAAGGGATGATATAATAATTTCTAATAAATTTACTTCATTGGAAAATGATTATATTGCAAATTTTCATTGAAAAGTGCAAACAGTGCAACATTTTTTTTAGAAAAGAATACGCTGTAAGATATAGATAAAGAGAAAGGTAAAGTGCAATTGATGTAGCACTGCTTAAGATTAACAAGAAAACGAATTTATGATTACCATGGGCTCTCTTGAGTTAGGAGGTATCTCCAAAGTTGCAAATTTTAAGCTGCAAATTTATTAAGATCTTCATAATAAGCTCTGTTTGGTTCAACGGCGCGGCATCCACTTAAACAAAGTTTGTGAGGTATGACAGTCGGCCAAAACGTTTAAGTGAGTATAATAAGATTCTGACTGCCACTCATCCCTAAAATAGAATTCACTATGTATTTGCAAAGGTTACAACTAACTTAGTGGGTAGTACTAATTCTCATTGAAATTTTTTTATACTTTTTGTAGAAGACTTTATGTAAAATTTTTATACAACTTTGAAATAATTTATTCAATCTTAAATTTAGTGTGCCATATACTATAGATATTTCCTGAGTTATTTAAGTGCATAAAAATAAAAGAACAAGATGAAAATAGTAATCAAGAAAAGAACACCCTCTATAATAATGGCAATAAAACAGGAAATTTACAGGAAGTATGCCAGTTTGCTTGAATTCTTATTGTCTTGTTTCTTTTTTTTTGCTTCTATTCCTGGCTATTATTTGCCAAACTATAAAATGCACTTTTACTTCATCTAAGAAATAAAACAATAAGTAAAACAACTTCAATAGTTTCACTTTTTTCTTTTGCTTCTACTCATGCTTCACTCACTTCCATTTTTAGAAAACTGAAAATTTTGCTACACAAAGAAGAAAATTGTATTACAATACAAAAGACCATGATAGAAAAATTGCATAGCTTTTATTCTTCTTTTTGTCTCCAAAATGAAACTTAGTATTACAAAAGAAAATTGAGGTGCTATTGTTCGCTATGAGAATAAATAGTTATTTTATATGTATTTAAACAACAAAAATTCGAAGTTTTTATATATAAAAAATGCTATGCATTGGGTTGAAAGGTTATTTGTATTTAAAAAATATATTTAATTAGACTTTGCTACGGTAGCACAAGTTTTTCAAAAGCTTAATATGTATTGTTTTTATAATTTTTAACAAGCCGAAGTTTCTAAACAAAATAAACAATTGGCCAGTTCACAACCTATTGCATGTGTTGTAGATCGTATAAATGTTGTTGATAATTTCCAAATAGATATTTTTTTAGAAACATGTTTATGTGCAAATTACCACCAATATTTTTACGATCTACAATACTTACAACAGGTTGTGAATTAAGCAAATATGTATTGCTGTTGCACTATAGTTAAGACGACTACTTTCTTTGGCGAAAACTATTTGTTTACGTTTTTTTATGCATTTTTGATAGCAATCTAACCCAATCAGGCTAACCAAAAAAATACATTAATTAACCATTTAACTATAACCCATCCAAGATTAAATTTTTCTAAAAAGTCATAGTTGTAATTGGGAAGCAAGATTACCTGCAGTTCTTAGCTAAACAGCTACACAATTTAGAACAAAAATATCATGAAAAATTAAGATAATGTTGTTTAAATTAATACAAAAAAACACAATCCGCAAAATTTGTGTGATATTCTAAGTCCTCAATGTAATAATTTTACTTGCATATAACAGGCAGGATCCGACAACGACAAATTTTTGACATTTTATGAGGGTCGAACTCAACACCATACTATTTTTAGATAAGCCACGATCTCATCATCAGAAATCTTCTTATATCTCTCAGCCACTACGGCCTCCGAAGTCACACTTGTACAAGATCTTAATGCAAATTGGTTTAAATTTAATCTTCTTTCGACTTGGAGGGCGTAGTGAGAGGTGAGATGTATAAGAAGAACTCTGATGATGAGATCGTGGTTATCTAAAAAATATCATGCTGTTAATTTCGACCCTTATGCAAAGTCAAGAATTTGTCTTTGTCTCTGCAATTATTATATACTTTCTCTATAAAAATAGTTTGATTGAAAAAATAAATTAAACGAACTAAAGCCTGAATAATTTAATATCTTTGGAAAAAGGAATTTTCACATTTCTTGAATTTTTGGACAAAAATGCTATAACTCAAATACTAGCACAAGGTAGTTCTCCTTTCGGCATGATGATGTCATTACATACATATCTTCACCGAAAGTAAAATGGTGGCCTTAGATATTTCTTAGAAGGTTGGTGCACAATTGTCAAACCCTATTGTTTCCGTAGCCGGTGATTGCTTCCGTGGACTTGTTTTTTGCTGTACATAAGATCATGTCAAAGCTCCATTATTTATAGTATCATATTTCATAATTTTCGAAATATGTTGTATATTTTTTTTAATTCAGCAGAAATTTACGCCACTCCACGTCGAATTTGTTTTCTAGTCAGGCTGATTGCGTATATGTGCTATTTTCAGTGTTCTCTTAAATACTCAAATTAAGAGAATACTTTTCATTTGTTTGTCACAAAATGTGTTATTTTTAAATTAAAATGCTGTAATCTACTTGATCATACAAAATTTCCTATAATACAAAATTTTTGGTTTTTTTATATGTATTAGTTAAGTCAAATTTATAGAGTTTCATAGAATTTCGCCAAATAATAAAAACAAAAGCTTCATAAAAAGCTCTTCCACAATAAGCCAGTATATTTATTTAAAATTGTTTACTGGACAACAAACATATAAAACACAATGAATACAGTTTAATTGAATGGTCGGTCATATACAAACTCTATAGCTGTTGGCAAAAAAATCTTTATTCTCAATAATCTAAGTTTAAAACATGTTTCAACAGTAAATCCTTTAAAATAAATGAAACGTTAAAACGTTTTTGCACAACTTTCACTAAAAAACCTCATCAGCAAAAATAAATATTTAAAATAATGAAAACAAATGGAGAAACATTGAAACACATATAAAATCGCAACAGCCTCTAAAGGCCTTTTTGGTAATACAAGTAAAAAAAGAGCACAGAGATAGCATGCCAACTCGTAAAAAGGATCTAATTTTTAGTAGCCTAACAGACTATAAATAAATTAATGTAAAACATAATAAAAATGTCGCACGTTTATATGCTCGTGTAATAACCTACATACATATGTACATACATATGTACATATTTACGTATGTATGTTATTTTATGTATGTTATTTTTACCCGACTACCAGGAGGGGTTATATATAAATAAATGTAAAACAAAAACTCAGAAATAGTTCAAGGACTCAAAGGCTAACACTAAGCTACAAGTAATTTTCATAATGCGAAAATGTATATTCTTTCGAACAATCACATTGAGACTAACAGGAAGGTTGGGCAGAGAACAGTTTCTATAAAATAATTGATATAAAATACCTTTAAGAAATTTATTATTTGACATATTGTAATAATTTTATTTTAAATGAAGTTTATTTGCGGATAGTTAAGCATTATCTATATGAATTTCATTGGCGGTTTAGGAAATCGTCAGTAAACTTCAACCACAACTTTGAACAGTTGCAAACCTCTTATCTTATGCACAGACTTTCAAAAAGCATTTGAGAATTTACTATTGATAATATTCTTGAAAATCAGAAAAAATAAAATAAGCGTAGTAGGCTCAGAAACTTATACAAAACCCAGCAAATAATGTATATTCGATATAAATCTATTTTATTTTTCTACATCTTTATACAATTAAAAATCGTTTGGAGAACAACATAAGTATTTATAAGGCAAAATGAAAAATAAAATCCAAATACGGATGGATTAATTTTTCTTTTCTGTGTACATTCTACACTCTCATTGTATACACTTTAAGGTGGGCTACGATATGTAAGGCAGAAAACCAAAAAATTGTTGCAGTACCGAAGATATATTCCATGGCCTTAGTACAAAGCAAATTGGAAATCAGCGTTACTACGTTGTGGCAACTTGCCAACAGTAAAGTTTACGAGGCATTCACTAAAGAGGCATTTTTGAAGTCTTTCAGAGACCTGTAATAATATCCTTCTCAAGATGGCCTTCTAAAAGACCTCTACACTCGTATCTAAAAGATCCGTTACCCGTTCTTTTAGAAGCAGTATTATATTTCTAGATTTTTCGTTTTGTTTAATAATAAATATACTTTGGAAATAACAAACATTTTCGTATTCTTTTTTTTTGCAAATAATTATATTTTGTCTAGAAGCGAACGTACAAACAAATAAGTAAATACAGACAAAAATCTGTCAACAGTTTCATTGAAAAAAATCCGTTTTTTCAGTAAATAAATTGTCAAAATCTATAAAACAATTTGTCCAAATAAATTTAGAAATACTAAACAAAATAATTTACTGAATCAAACAAAAATATTTACTGGATTTTCTGTAAAATATCAAATAATAATTTTGTATGAATTTACAAAACAGTTTGTCTAAAAACTTTTACAAATGTTAACCAAAATAACAAACAAAGTCACACAAAAAAATTATTTACGGGATTATTTGTAACATATCAAAAAAAAATTTTTGTCTGAATCAATAAAAACTTTTTTAGATATTTTTAAGTTTTAGATAATAACAGCATCATCCATTAAGCATATATGAAATTTTACTTTGTTTTATGTATTCATCTCTGCATGTTTATCCACCAATGGAACAACATCAACAAATTGATTTACTCAGAAATCGTCAGTAAACAAACTTGGTAAAATTTACGTTTGATACTAATTGTATGAATTCTGATATTGCATTCCTTTTGCTATAATTTTTGTTGCTATATATGTGTATGTCGTCATTCAAGTTGTTTTTTACGACACAGAGCACTGTTATTTTTTATTGTTTTTGGTGTTTACGTCCAAAATAAAAGTCAAGCAAGAAATTCACTGATTCAGTAAGGAGCATTTACTGAAATGAAATTTTTTAAACAAACTTTTGTTTGAAAACTTTTTGGTGATAGTTTTTTTATAAGACTAAAATTTACGTACAAGAGACTTCATACATGCTGATTTGTTTCATTTATGTTTAAGCTGATTAGCTTACCCATATTTCGTTGAAACAATATCATGTCATATTCCCTTTTAATACCCAGCAAAAGCTTTGTTTCTAAAATTTTTTATATGAAGCTGTGCTCATTCACTTCTGAAGACAGTTACTTTACCTACTCAGCTATTGTAGACTAACAATTATAAGCGACAAAAATTTTTTTTCATATACAAACACATGTTGACTTAAAAAGCGGCTGTCTACTTATTTTATTAATACATATCAACAAATTGTAGCTACTATCAGATAATGTGAAAAATACGTACTAAATTTATTAAAACCTAAGTAGAAGTTCTGATTTGAAGCATAGTAATAAGATAAATCACTCATTACTTTGCAATCTATTAATAAAGTTCTAACGATTACAAAAATTACAAAAATTTTTTCATATGTAGAAAAAATTACTTTGAATGAAAGGAAATACTTCGGAAAAAATCACATAATCAAAAATTTAGATGCCGCTATAAAAATACCAATGTAAAAAAATATCTCCATTTGCTGTTTAACAGGACTTCCTAGAATTGGCCGTTAATCAGGGCTGCTGATTATTGGGTCGAGGAAAGCCTTGGTTCGTAAAAGCATCGCGTGTATAAAATATATAAACATGCAATGGGGATGGAAGTACTAGTGCCTGTTAATTAAGGGCTTACAAAAGGCCTCTTTACTCCTTCCTTTTACCACTAGGAATTTATGGCAACGCTTAACAATCGCTTAACAAAACAACAACGAAACCATATAAATGATATTTCGTCGTAGAAGTTTAAATACTTGCTCTGCGTTTTGCCGCCAAAAGTTATGCTTGTTAAATATCTAGATTGTATAGGCAGCAATAGGTTAAACCTTTTTATTTTTCGGGAACTAAGACCATTGGAAGTGAGTGCTTGGTACTTTAAACTATTCTCCCGAAAAATTTTAAAACGACTTAATGGGTTAACGCTTATAACTTCAGATATAAGCATGAAGAACGGCCATAGGAAAGACTTGAGGAATAAATCCCAGGAACTCTTCAAAATAATAATAAAATTTGGTGCACTACTGTGGTCGACTGCATTGGACAAGGTCACTTATTGTCAGATCACAAAAAGGATCATCCGTACGTCCGCTTTGATGATCACAGATGCCCCGCCTACCACCCCATCAAAAACACTTTCCATAATTATGCATTGACTGTCAGCACATCTTATGGCTAAACAAATGGCCATGAATTCCGCGATCAGTTTCACGGAAGCAGATGCAGGAGGCTGCCAGAGTGCATTCTAGAATTTAAAGATTACTGATTCTGGTATGCCGTAAAACATTGATTACATCTCACCCTTACCTCTGCCTGAAAAAAGATTTTCTATAATGCTCTCGAAAGTACGCCTTCTTGACATCGTGAGAACTTGCTTGGCATCTTTACTGGCGGATTGAAAGCGGACTTTTATATAGCCAAGAGAGCCTTGGATAAAATAATATGGGATATTTCAAATAAAGCAATCATTTAAAGTTTTACGAATGTTTTGTTTTGATGGTATCTATGGCTGCCATTCGTATCAAAAGGGTTAAGCTATATAATCAATGTATCGCGCTACAGAGTGAAATTACATGCGTAAAAAGGGATGAGGTACTAAAGTACATACAATGGGCAGCCATGGATCCAGCTTAAGCTTTTGGGGGATTCTAACTGAAAAATACAATTTTGTCAAATTTCTTTAGCAACTCAAGATAAATGAGGTATAGTTAATCCATTTTATGGAGCTGGGGGAATAACTCATTTTACTCCTGATAGAACCCGCATGTGAGAATGATCATATCAAAATTAGTGCTGCAAACAAAGCTACGATCAAGTCTCTATTCAGATTGGTGTATGAATGCCGAATGTTTCTAAATGAGATAGCGAGGCATATTGATACTTTGGCTTACAGCTCATAATAGTGTGCTCGCTTATATTGTTGCGAATGAACTAGCCGGAACTCGAATTCACGTTTGATATATGGATCAAATGGTTGAGGCGTGGTTCAAATTATACAAAACATTAATTCTGCAGAATCTATTTAAGAACGCGCAGACTACATGGTCTACAATATGTCGATTAGTTTCAAATTCTAACTTTATACAATTCTAAGAAAATAGCATTAAACCAAAAATAGGAAAAACGAATATTTTCGTATACTTTTTATCTACTAAGTCTAACCTCGTAGTTTTCTAACTAGATATCATTCATATGTTGGGGTTGTTTATTACAAATCTAAACATTTGTTTGTATAAATATAATATTCTTTTGTTTCTATAAATATATATTATAGAAATGCAATAGTTTGCAAAATGTTAAGCCACAAATAAATAATGAAGGGGTTTTTTAACATACACTAATATATTTTCTATTTTTTGCCTGGCAGCAGTGGGTACAAATAGATCCAACGGCAATAAAATCAGCAGCTATAAGAGATACAAGCAAGCAACAAAAAGGGAAAAAAGTCCATGCTAAACTAGATTGCATTTTATTGTGTCAGTTGCTTACGATAGAGAATAAATTGCACAATTTTATTTGCATTCGTTTATATGGGTAGTTGTACACAAACACAGAAACAAGACAGTTGCAACAAAAGAAATATACGTAAATATGTTGCAAGCATATTTATAACTAAAAAATACACCGTTTGCTAAAGAACGTTACGTTCTCTATAAAAACTACACAGAAAAAACCACAGAAAAAGTATCACCAAAAAATTTTCAAACAAAAGGTTGTCTAAAAATAAGTTTAATTTTCATTAAAGGTTCTTCCATAATCTATGAATTGTTTGTTTTACTTTTATTTAGAACGCAAACACCAAAAACAAAAATAAAAACTTTGTCGTAAAAAACCACCCCGATGACGATATACACACCAATAACAACAGCAACAATGATAGCAAAAGGAATGCAATTGTACCAAGTTTGTTTACTGAAGATTTTTGAGTGAATCAATTCGCTAATGTCGTTGCATTAATTCTCATTCTTTCTTTTAGAGTCTTTAGAGAAACATTCAGACTTGAACACATTTAACAAAGTGAAATTTCATAAATGCTTAATGCATGATGATAATGATGATGATGACCCAGACAAAAATTTTGATAGATATATTTAAAAAAAATCCACAAAATATTTTTGTTTGATTAAATAAACTATTTTGTTTAGTATTTTTAGACTAATTTTTTTATAAATTCAGACGAAAATATGGTTTGATATTTTTCAGATAATCTAGTTAATTTTTTTGTTTGATTTAGTAAATTGTTTTGTTTACAATTTGTAAATATTTTTAAGCAAATTGTTTTATAGATTTAAACAAAAACACATTTTTTTTTCAATGAAATTTTTGAGATATTTTTGTCTATATTTACAAATTTATTTGTAGGTCCGTTCCTAGACAGAATATTTACTATTTCATTGAATTTCTTTACAGAAAATGAAATTTAGTATTTTCTGTGTATAATTCGTATTCTGTTACTAAATTCATTTGTTCAAATATTGTTTTTTACGGAAATGGGATCTACCACAAAATTCATAAAATTAAAAACTAAAATTCGGTAATATTTAATAAGGAAAAAATTGCATTTTTTTCTATAAAATATTTGTATTGGAATATTTAAAAATCTAACAAAAAAATAATAAAACTTAAAAACAAATTGAAACACATGTATGGTAGAATAAAAACCTATTATAATTTTTTCTGTGAAATTTTAGGAGAATTGTTTTCTAAATTTTTTTATTAAGCTTAAAACATTATTTTACGGCAATTTAAATTCTGAATAAAAATTAAGACCCTTTAAAATTCTCACTTTTGGAATAAAAGTGTTTAATTGATAAAAGTTAATTTAAAATTTTTTTAAAAATCTTTGAACTTCCACTGGGCAACAGTGTTGTGTAGAAAAAGGTTAGTATTACACACAATTTTTTTCTATTCAATCCGCAAATACATATAAACCATGCGTTATTTGTAGTTGGTTAGTTGGCTTGTTTGCAGTATGCAGTTGGATTTGTTTGGCTGTTTGTTAGATAGATAAACAATAAAAATAGTACAAATCTAATGCTTGATAGAGCCTGGCACCAAAAACCATTTATATTGTAGAAGCAAACACTTACGAACACTTCTACGATTATATAAATACTATTGCAAAGATTTACACTCAAACACACACATACAATTTTATGCAATTACGATTTCAGGCTCTTTATACTGTTTGTATGTGTTAAGCTTTCACAGATCGGGGATTTTAAGGACACTTTAGGCCCAAAAGGCAGTATTTCATGTGAAGGCAGCCAATTTAGTAAACGGTAAAGTAAGAAAATAAAACAACATGATTGTTTTGACTTTGATATTATTTTTAAACAACTTATTCATATAAATTAAAGTTTAATATAATATCTCTAGTTTTTCTGTCGTATTCATAAAAGATTTAAATGCATTTGAAATATTTTACTGAAAACTCATTACAAAATTTAAGTTAATTATAAATCAATAATTTCCAAATAAAACTTTCCAATTTTCAATATCGAGGGCTTATATTCAAATAATTTTATCTACAAACACACAATTCGTTAGGAGGGCGAAAATTCGATTCGTTCTCTGAGTATTAAAGTTTTAGGAAACCAGTATTCTACAATATTGACAGCTTACATTACAAGGGTTTGAATTATTAGAAGATTGATTGTACGGTGTACATTATTTCATTTTTAAAAGAAAAATACTGGTTTTGCAGAGCGAAAGTTGTTGCCTAGCCGGCATTCAGCCAGGATTAAGAGTGTTCTCCACTGGGTATGTCGAATAGTGACTTTGCTGAGTAAATATTTTTTGCTAGGCAAAAAATCTTTACTCAGCGAAGCCACTAAAATATTTAAAATATTTAAAACACAAAAACCAACTGAAAACCTCCAATAAGTGAGCTTTTTAGTTTGATTCTATCCTGAAAGTTCCCGATTTTACAACGAAATGTTTTTCAGAACATGCCCGATTGTAAATATAATATGTGTCAACAAATATGTATGTATCTATGTGAAAATAGATAATAATTCTTGTTTCAGATTCAACACACTGACCAGTTGAAAAATTTTGTTTTTGATTCAAATTGAAATAATAAAATTGTTTAGCTCCTGTCAATCTTTAATCAACTTATGGTTAAAAAAACAATAAATATATGATTATATAGAAAAATATATATGGTTATTTAGAACTATTTATATATATAGTTATTTCAGACCATATTTTGTAATTTTGAACAATATATATGGTTGTATTTAACCATATACATGGTTACTTTAACCATTCATATGATTTTTTTTAACTATATATATGGTTATTTCAAACCATTTATTGTAATTTTGAACCATATATATATATATATATATATATATATATATATATATATATATATATATATATATATATATATATATATATATATATATATATATATATATATATATATATATATATATATATATATATATATATATATATATATATATATATATATATATATATATATATATATATATATATATATATATATATATATATATATATATGTTTTGAAACATATATATGGTTGCTTGAACCATGTATATGGTTGTTTTGAACTATATATATGGTTGTTTTCAACTATTTATTCAATCATAGTATGTTGCTCTTCGATTATGTTTGCCTGAACCATGTTTTATCTTTGCGTGCAGAGGAGAAACCCCTTCAGCCAGCCGAAGGTCGGCTATGCAAAAAATCTTTACTATGCAATACTATAATCATGGACTTTATTCCCATATTTTGATGGACATTATTTCCTTTTCAAAATATAAATAATGTCCATAGGCATTATTTCCTTTTGAACGCGGAAATAACGTCAATAGAAGTTATTACAGGCCATCATATTTTTAAATGCCCTCGATGTGTTTTTATTTAAAAAAATTTTAGGATCACTTAATAACAGGATCCTGTACTACGGATACTTTTATAGTAAAAAGCCAAGCATTTTTTCTCTTTTTACTTTGCTTGTTTTGTAGGAATGAGAAACGAAGGTGATATGTTTACTTTCATTAGAGTGTGATAACATTTTATAGGTAGAACAAAAAAACCAAGTGTAATTTCGTATAAGATGGTGTTTTTATTGCAAAGTATGTATATTGCCTACATTAAATGTTTTAATAATTTTTTTCTACAAAGAAAAAAAATTGTAGTTGTAACAAATACTTTTTGCAGTTGACCAATTTGTATTAGTCGCAAATGAAAATTAATTGATTCAAATGATATTTCATTTACCAAAACAAGTTGCGCCGAATGCGCTGCGTTTATCACAATAGCAAACTTGCAGCTGACAAAAATGTAGAGAAAAATAGTTTGATCCAATTGCGATTTTCATTAAAATAAATGTGATTCCATTTGAAAACGCATGTCAACATCAATTTAGTAAACCCAAATGATTTTTATTTGGGATAACAACACAAAAATTATTTACGCCAAATGCTGACCGTTGTTGTTTAAACAGTAGGCTTGTCCTTTCAAATACAATCCGCAGTTAATTTTGTTGTGTTGTTTGACAGCACTGTCTCTCACTAATTTTCATTTACTTTGTGAAAGTCCTTTAGGAGGTGAAAAAATAAATGTCGCTGAATCAATTAAGGTTTGTCTGACAACTTCACAATATCCAAATGATTCATTTTAAATTTTTGCGATCATTCATTATATTTACATATGGAAATGACATTGCTGAAGCTTCAGTATATTTAAGCTTTAAAGTGTGATTGAACGTAGGGATGTGCGATTAATCGATTAATCAAATTTTCGATTAATCAAAACTATGATTAATCAGTCAATCGATTAATAACGAATCATGATTAATCAAAATACTGATTAAGCAAATAATCTTAAATTTGATTATTCAAAACGAGGATTATTTGATTAATCATGATTTTGAATAATTTTTATTTTGAACAATTGAATAATTTGTATTTTTAATTTATGTCTTGTGTTTTTTTATTTTATGCTTTTGTTTTTTTAGTTTTTTGTATTTCTTTCGTTTTATATTTGTATGTGTTTACATACAGCCTGCCACAATATAGGTGGAAACCCGAAAGCACCTGCCGCGTGACTAGGTCCACGTGGCCCCAGTACGACCTCGGCAGGACACGGAATCTGCTCAGGCTTGTTAAAGGTCGGATGAAACTATTAGTAACAGTGCTCACAGGGCTCTGGAATATTGGGACCCACGCCAGAAGGAACGGTCTAAATCATAACGACTACTGCAAAAGTTGTAATGATGAGGAAGAGGAGGAGACAGTTCTTCATATTCTATGTCAGTGTCCGGCTCTAGCCAGCCTAAGGACGAGAATCTTGGGCGCTAACATATTTCCAGACTTAGACAGTCTGGCTAATGTAGGGCTAGTCAGGCTATCCTCGTACTTAGTTCAATCGGGATGGTTTGTCACGGCGGCAGTACAATCGTAATTTCTACGCCCTGTCTGCTGTAGGGTATCACAAAGGGACCAAATCGACGGACACAAGTGAGGCACTTCTTCAGTTGTGACTGCCGTCCTAATCAAACCTAACATATTTGTATGTGTTAAATTCATTTTGTTTGAAATATTGTTGTTTTATTATTTTGAATAAAATTATTCAAATTTGAATAATCAAAATTTAGATTATTTGATTAATCAACATTTTGATAAATCAGCAGTTGCATAAATTTGTGCTGAGGGAAAGGCTTGTTATGTATTTCAATTAACTAACCTCAGAAAATTGCGAGCTGTTCTTGTGGCTTTACTCAAACACGCTTGCAATTGTTTATATAAAGTTAACTTTTCATAAGGAAAGAATAAGCCCCTACTAAAGTTCCACTTTTATTGTATTCATAAAAAACCCTTAATTTTCTTTTTCTCATTGTATTTCTTACAAATAAAAATCTAAGAAAACAAAATCATTTTTGCATTTGCCGAACGAACTGTATTTCGAACAAAGGCAATTGCATTTGGTAAGGCTACTCTCGTATTTGTCGAATTGTATTTGGCGCAAATACAATTGGGTTTAGTAAAACGGTTTCTGCAGTTTGCCAAATTATATTTACGGTAAGGACAATTTTGTTTTTGTTAAACGATTTTTGTATTTGCCGAATTGTATTTGCTGTAACAGCACTTTTGTAGTAGTAACAAAAATACAACTGCTATTGGGAACGATTTGATATGTTACATCTAAGTTATTTTTTTCTATGTACAACTGTTGGAGAAATGGTATTAAGAACTGATGAAGCAAGAAATAACAATTTATTTTAAATCGAACTTATATACATTTATTAGTAAACAAGCAACTATTTTATTTATTGTGTATGTGCCTCAGTTGGAAGAAGTGTGCAGTTATAGCAAGATGCCTTCAACGTCACCCAAATTTCCCTATCTTTCACAGTTTGTAACTTTTTTTAATAAAAAAGGGTGGTTTTTATTAGTGACATTGTATTGTAGGCAAATTTGGTTTATAACAAAAATGACAAAAAGAACCAACAGAAAGAAACGTTGCCATAAAATATATATAAAGTTACATTGTGTATAAAAGCCACTTGATTCGCTTTTAATCTAGTTTGCAATTATTTAAAAATATTTCTAGTTTTAGAAAACACATTTTTAGGCACTTTTTGCCTTATAGCGACAAATGTTTTAACATTTTTATTTTAATTTCTGTAGGTTGGTTTTTATTTATGTATTTGTTCTTATGTTTTTCCAGTATGTAATAGAAAAATGGTTAAAAATCAACTCACAAGCGTTGGTTAGCACACACACTATGTTTTACACTATGAATTTAACTATTTTATTAGTAAATGGGTATTTAAGAATTTTTTAGTACTTAATTTTAGGAAAAATAAAATGGCGCAATAAATGCATATTTTTAGAGTTTGTTATACATTACATAAATGTTTGCAGATATATACATATTTATATATGTATATATGTACACATGTGTGTTTTTTATTATTGTAGTAATTTTATATGTTGAAATTGCTGGGGCGTGTTTGTTTGCTTGAAACTTGGTGTAGTTGTGTTTGTACATTCTGAGCGTATAACATTTTTTATAGGAAGCGGAAATGTTTTTAAAATAAGCGCTTAAAAACACTTATGCTCATGATGTGGCAGTTAAATTTGACTATTGTAGTGTTTTTATTATTACTTTTTTTATTTTAAGTGTTTTTTCTCTTCAACAATAAAAATGTGGTAATAACAGTTTAAATATTTTTTTTAGTTCCGAAAGTGTTTAAATGCTAATGGAGTTTTCATATCTAAATTATTTTATTTTTCAGTAAAGTACATTTTTTCAAAGTTTTGAAGGGAGTTTTTTTAAGGAATTGAATTCAATAAAATTTTCATATTCAAAACTACAATTTAAAAAGCAACGACATACAATCTTTAACTTTCGTACTGATAATGGATTTTAAAAGAGAAATACAAAATTTATTTTAGCGAAACTCTGGGCAAACATAAAGCTTGGTTACTTTGAGGGAGACTCAATAGGTTTCTATTAATAAATACAGCAGTTATTTCAAAACCATTTCGCCTGTAAACTTTTCCTTCAAGGTATAAATATTTTTTTATTGAAAGGCTTCTAATATTAACAATTCGAAAATTTTCAATATGAAAGATAAAGCATATTTTGTAATATTATTTTAATAATTATAGTTTTTATGGAAAATTACAAAAAAATTTTTTCTAAAAGCCCATACAAATATTTAAAACTGCAGCAACAAAAATTTTCAACTATATGTGCTAGGGAAAGGTATCTTACGAACAAAATAATATACAAATTATGAATATCGATGGCCTAGTGTTGATTTTATTCACAACTAAGTGAAGAAACTCAATTGATAAAAATCACAATTTCAATACAACTGCAAAATTTTGATTTGTGCGGGTGAGTATGCGTCGTGTATGAAAATTGCAATTTTTCTATAGAGTCCCTTCACATAATTGTGTATAAAATCAACATTTGTCTATCGATTTTAAGATTTATAAATTATTTTGTACGCAAGACATCTGCCCTTAGCAAATATATCAAATAAGTCATAGAAGCACAACGGTTCAAAATTTAGTTGTCAGAAACCTAAATCTGTTGGCAAAAAACCCCACAGCCCTAAAACCAACTTAGTTGCACAAAAAGTATTTTACAAAATTTATATTTTTTTAAACATGAACTTTAAGTTATTATATACAATTAATTTTGCATTACTTAATGAAAATATGAATTCGGAATCATTTTTAATACATTTGAGTGCAAAAAATTTTGATTTGCTAACATTGTTTTGCAATTTTTATATTTAGCTCTAAAAAGTGTATCCCACATATTAGTAACAAAAGTGCTATACTGCTAAATAAAAAAATTGTTGAAAACTTCCATAAATTTAAACATAGAAATGT
This sequence comes from Panzeria rudis, assembly GCA_956483635.1. NCBI lineage: Eukaryota > Metazoa > Arthropoda > Insecta > Diptera > Tachinidae > Panzeria > Panzeria rudis. Next base: position 48,848,097 of record OY101448.1, on the reverse strand, counting down.
CAACAAATTTAAAAATATGTTTTAAAATTACAGAAAGAAGAAACATAAAATTTATTATAAAACAAATCAAAAATTAAATAAAATAAAAAAGTGTTTGTTTGTGCAAAGAAATACATTTTACTGCATTGTCAAGTGAAAAAATTCCGCTCTTTGATGTATGTTGAAATGCCTCTCTCAAGTTTGTTGAATACACAAGATCTATACGTGTAAAGAGAGTTGCCAATTTTTTATTGACAGGCCGAGCGTTGGCTATCTACGTATTTGTCTGACATATATTTTAAACATTTTAGTTTTTGCAGTGTCCCAACTAAGTTCTGCCACCTTATTTTAAAAGTTTTTGTTTATAATAAATCTATTGTATCTGGAATTTAAAACATTATCATATCTTGAACTGTATTATCAATTTTGTATCTTTTGAAAATTACCATGAATTGTAATTATTAACCCATAGAGTTGCCCCACTGTCATGTTCGTTATTGGAATATTTCCATATTTCAATAACACAGCACAACAAAATTTAGGTTTTTTGTGCTGCTTAAATAAAAATTACTGATTTTTATATATTTTTATCTCCTGATTACGATGGCGTCATTAGATTTTCCCTAGCAGCTCTAGTTTTAAAGATATATTGACATTTAGCATATTCATAATTTAACCCACTTTTTTAGTATTCGCTTAATATTTTACGACTGGTCCTCTAATATTTAAAATACTTTTCGTATAATTAATCTACACAAAATTCTCATTTATTTGGGTCACATTGATGAGCATATCATGATATTTTACTGTTAATACAAGGATATTAAAAATCGTGTGTTTTTGTTTAGTCCTTAAAACTTGTTACTCTTAATTTTTTGAAATTAAAATAACTGATCCTTATGTCTTTTCCACTAATTGCGAAAATAGGTTTATTATTTTTCTACCACCTCTAGTTTCAGAGATATTGTGCATTATATAAAAAAATACTTAAAATTTTTCTTTTTGCGCGCCATCCAAAAAATTATTTTTTTTATAATATGAGGTTTCTGATTTTAAATCTAGCCTTTATTTTTTGATAAGTTGTAATTATATTCTAATAATTTTGCATTAAAGTTTAAAATGTTCTTTTAAATAGTTTTTTTTACATCGTAAAAGCTGCAAATTTCAAATATACGATATAATCAGCACAAATTACAACAAAATTTTCTGGACTGTTCATACAACATCGTTTATACGTGACCATTGAAATAATAACTAGTAAATTGACAAATGTGATATAAAAAGCCAATTTTCTCTTGGATGGCGTAAGAAATGAAAAATGTTTAGTATTTTTTTTATAATGCACTATATCTCAGAAACTAGAGGTCCTGAAAAAGTTATAAAGCTATTTTAGCAATCAGCGGACAAAAAATAAATAAGGATCAGTTGTTTTAATTTAAAAAAATTAAAATAAAAAAGTTCTAAGGAGTAAACCAAAAGCACGCCATTTTTAACGTCCTTACAATAACAGCAAGATATCCTGATATACTCATCAATGTGACTCTACCCAAATTAAATCAAGAAAGTATTTTAGAGATTGGAGGAAGAGTCGTGAGATATTAAGCGAATAATACCAAAAGTGGTGTAAATTATGAAAATGCTAAATGTCACTATATCTTTAAAACTAGAGCTGATAGGGAAAAACCAATCATGCCATCGTAATCAATAGATGAAAATATATAAGACACATATTTTTATTTAAACAACAAATTGTTCATTTGCAATTTAGCCATAAATCGAAGGCGATCATTTTTATCCCAAGCGTTAATACTTAACAATTTTCTCTACACCTAAAATCATATACCATTTTTCAACAGCATCGTTTACTTAGCAGAACTCATACGGAATAACCTAACTTGATTTACAAGGTCAACAGGGGCAGAAACTCTTTATTAGCTATTAAAATTCAGCTACCGTTAAAAGGTGAGCCTATGACTTCTTAATAAAAACCCAAAGAATAGAACATCATAATTATTTCTTTTTATTTCTATTCCCCAAGGCAAACATAATTATAATTGTTCCTTTGGAATAATTATAATTAAGGCCGATCTTTGTAGGTTGACATTTCTCCCCTTCAACTCGCCCCTGTATCATTTCTACAACCCTATCTACATTTGGTAGGTGTCCACCAATACACCTATACAATTTTATGCAGTTTTAAATTGTTATGAGTTTTTAGAAAACTTTTTTTTTAATTTATTACACAAAAAACAATTTTTCGATACTAATCTGTGAAGAACTAAGAAACCAATGATTTGTACACCTAATTGTATTAAGATAGTTTGAAGGTAATTTTATCATAGATGTGTTTGATAGTTCAATTCGGACATACTGTTCTTGACTTAAGGTAAAATATATACTGGTTTGGCTAGTGGAAATATTATATACGCCCGCGATACGGGACACATTATATTTTAGCGCATCAAACTCATTAGAAAAAAATTTAGTTTTGTTCAAAATTTAAAGAAAAAGTACCAATTCGTAAGCCTGTCTTATTATTACAAACACAAAAGTCTAAATTTTTGCCAAAAATAATTTATGCATAATAAATACATTTAAATTGCTTTTGCTATTTATGTATTTAACAAATTTTCTGCCAATCAATATTAATATAAATGCTAATTTATAATTTTGTGATTTATAAAGGATTATAAATTTTGTTTGAACAGTTCTGTATGTATATACATTAGGGTGACACTTATCTAAAAAAAAATTGATTTCTCCCAATCTTATCATTATGAATAAAATCAAAAATTGTGGATCGATTTTAAAAAAGTACGGCTGGTTGTTTGCAAATATGCTTTTCTATATGATCATGAAAAAATACTGAATTTTTTTAGATTTTTTATTGCACGCCTCATAAGCGAAGCGTTGACGTGGGTAATACTCTCACTTCACGCGAAACTACTAATTTTTCAAACTTAAAATGGCTCTATTATTTTCATATATTGCACTTGTAAAAAATATATACACATATATTAAGAAAAAATACCATTTTTAACACTCATGACATTTTTAATGGCATTTTTATTATTTAAACTAATTAAAAAACTGTTTAAAAAAATTCTGTCTTGGTCGTCCATTTGCCTGTATGTACGGATGACGTATGTGGTCACGATAACGACCAAAAGACTTCACTAATCGAGTCCTTTTTTTCTTTTTACGCTTCAGTATAATAAGAAATATAAGCTTATTTAATTTCACGGTCTAAATTAGATTATGATGCGTGCTCTTTTGTTTTTTCCAAACTATTTATTTTTTATGAATGTTTGAAAAAAAATTTTATAATTTTTTTTTAAACAAATTATTGTTATCGAATTTAGGTTTTCTGAATAGGTTAAGCCGTATGCAGTTATGTTAACATATGTTGGGCAACTGCTTCTTTTTTTTAACGTTTATCTCGAAAACTAGAACCAAAACAAATAAACCTACTACACATTCAAATTCAGCGCCCTAGATTACATTAGAAACTACGTTAAGTTCCTCCATTTCAAATCCTTGTAAATTTGCGTTTTTAATTGTCATGAGCTGGGAAGACGATGCTTCAAAATTTTATATTTATTTTGTTAACTATTAGATTTAGAAAAAAGTTGTCGTGGTATGAAATGTTGCAAACTCCAGAAACAACATATCCTTCCCACAAAATTTTTTTGTGAAATTAATATTTTTGAAGTTATGAGGCAAGAAACATAAATTTTATGGTTTTTCCTAAATTTGAGCGGGCTGGCGGCACACGTCTACCACCAACCCATTGACCTAAAAATTTGGCAGGATAATTTTTTATCAATACTTACCAAACTGGTGGGTGAGACTGGGATAAATCGATTCTTTTTTCAAAATAAGTGTTACCCTAATGTAGATACATTTATCTCTTTAGTCTTGTAATTTATTTAATAATGTTGCTATTTTATACTGTTGAAAATTATATTTAATATTGGTAATAAATTTAATTTTACAAGCGTGATAAGAGTTTTTCAATTCAATAAATGTGCAACCAATTAATGACCTAGTAAATTTTTGCCTCAAAATAAATAGTATAGATAATAATTAATAAAGTAATTTACGTTTATAAATAAGATAATTTTTATGCAAAAATTGCATTTTATTTTCGAAATAATTTATATAAAACTAACTCGCTTTCGGTAACTAATAAAACTACAAAAAATATCATCATTTGTGATGATCCTGATCAAAAGGGACCTTATCTTCCAAGCAAGAGTTTTCAGTAGAACCAAAAATAGCTGCTTGTATATATTTTGCCAATTTTGAGATTATGGCTTGTATCATTGCAGAGACATGCAGAGACATATCACCAGCGAAATGACTTAAAAAGAGATTTTTCCAAAACTTTGCCTTATTCTTCCACAATATTGCTAAACTTTAAAGCTCATTTACTTACAACAATATTTTTACATTTATAATGTTTGAACATTCATATATCGGTAAATTTTTGGTTTTCGAGGTAAGAAAAAACGGCATTCTATTCAGAATTTTATTTTTTTTAAGGAATCGTAGGTAACTCCATTTCATCACTTGTAATCCACTGAAGGCTTTATCAAAATAATATTGTATAAAGTTTATTACAAATGTCAGTTAAAGGGGCATATATTTAAAAAATAGATTTTCCTTCATTAATACAAGTAGTCATGCCAATACCATTTTTTTTTTAATTTGCAAAGGTTTCCTTATTTTTGGCCAAATACCAATCAATTTAACACGAGGTTGTCATAGAACGGAAGTGATCCAAAGAACTAAATGGTATGCGTTTAAAAGGTTGTCTAAAACAATTTTTGATATGCAAAAAAGCCTAAGAATATTAAATTTACGACCTGTACTGATTTGTATGCATTGAGAATGGTAAACCTTTAGAACAATTTCCGAGTTTTTTCGTTGGGTTATTAAGGTTTTTAGTAGGGATGCATCGCTATGCCTTTTGGTTGATACAAAAACGAAGTCGATACTCAAACAAATATATCGACGAGACCGATACTGATTGATAGGCGTATTGAATTTAGATTGAAGGTTGAATAAACAAAAGAAATTGAATAATTTTTGTTACTAAGCAGAAAAATATGACTTGAAAATAGTTCAGTAGTTTCAAAAAAGGACTGATGTTTATTAATAAAAAGCTTACAAAAGAGTCATTGTATAGGCAATAAAAATATCTCCTATACCAATATATCTGCTCAAAATTACCTTTTTTGCATATAGTTAATTGTTTCAGGATCCCCTACTGGTATTGCAAGGAAATTGAAAATGTCCATTATTTATTTAGTTGCTTCTACTAAATTTCACTTGTGCTCTTTTCCAAATGTTTCAGAACATCGCTCAGAGACTTATTTTTATTTTTTCATACGAACTTGATCATTGTTATATCTGTCTAGTTAATGCATGTTGTTAAATTGGAAATTTTTCAAATTATTAAAATTTTGCAAACGAAAAATGCGAAATTTTACAATTTCGATACAGGAATATGCTTTGAATTTTTTCTATTAATACTTTTACATAAGTTTGATTTATTAACGACAAAAAAGCTGCTCATTTGTTGCTCAGTGTTATCGGAGAAAAGTTAATACGAGAAGTTCTCGTCGAGAACTAGTCATATACAATTACAATATATCGTAAAATACAGAAATTTACCAGGGTGCTGTTGGTTGAATAGTTAGCGCGTTTGACTTCAAACCCTGAGGTCTGAGTTCAAGGGTAGTTTCCAACAATATCATGCATTTTTCTGATGTGCATTGGTGTGCTATTGTGTTGGTTGTTGTTGGACTGTTAAAGTGATCAAGGCATAGCAGTGATCACTTTGGCAGTACCGGCTGGGATCAATACTAACATAGCCTAAAGTAGTTCACAGCACCCTCCTTCGTCGGTCGGTATTGTAGCAAAACCAACGGCAAAGTAAAAAGAAGTAATAAAATTGGCTACACAGCTTAAACAAATTAATGCCTCTACTTGACACCAGATAGGCTGCAATGCAATACTGATTCACAAAAAAGCGCAATGGCGGAGTTGTAAATGAATTAAGCTCTCTGTCTCTTTCCTACTTGACCACCTGTTCTCTCTACATTATCCCTTTCCCAAAGAAGGTAACGCATTAATTAAGTAACTGGTAGGCATTAATTGCCTGATTGTATTACTTCTCTTAAAAAAATAAAATTTGCCTTAGTTTTTGATCTTTCCATTCTGTCTTTTGTATAAGGACATAAATGAGACGTTATTAACCATCCAATAATTTTAAAGGGCCTTGCAAAAATAATTAATTAAATAAAAAACATTAATTTCAACTCATTCATGAACTAATGAAAATGTATATAATCATAAAAGCACCTAACTAATTGAGCTCAAATGCGTATGATCGAGAATATATGCATGTATAATATTTCAAGTCAAATATACTCTGTAACTTGTTCGAAAAGTGTATGTGCAATTCATATAAATATGTATAGCAACCCAGGAAATATTTTGTCGCATTAAGTGCGAATTTGGTCGAAAATCTGCACAAGTTGTCGAGCTTGTATCTGACATTGGTCAGAAAACATACCAAAAATCATAGGAAAGATTAAGTTTTTTGTGTAAGAATATTTAGAAAACCTCGCTAAAATGTCTCGAGAAGGTCTTACGGAACTTACAACATGTCTGCACAAAGTCGAAAAATATATGAGAAATTTCTTTAAGGAAATTAAATTGCCTTCCGACAATATACAGAAAATGTGCAGAAACGTCGTACCAGAACATTGCCGACTATTCTCTATGAGAAAATTTTACATAACTCGGTTCATTGTCTGCTAAAGTGTCAGAGTTTATTTGACATCAGACATATCATAAAATATGTTCAATGGGCTATTTCAGCGCATACTTATGTATATATTTTCCCAATGTTCCAACATATAAATTAAGTTTACCTATACATAACAGTGTTTGTAATCATATATAATTTATTTTAAATTTTAGTAAAATATTAAACTGAAGCGCATATATCTCACTGTGTGGGTCTGTCTGTGTGTGTACACACAACACATGTAATTGTGTAAAAGTCATAAATTTATGTCATTTAAATACATTAAAAACAACATTATAAAATATGAACAATAATGTATGTTAAATGGAAAACCTCAAATCAATTAAAAATTTAAAATTATGAATCTTTTTTGTTAAAATACATTTTACAAATTGTGGTGGGCATAACAGCTATTCATTATTATTTTTATTTTTATATAATTTTTCATTTATTTCTTGCTTTTTTTCTTTGTTAGATTACATATAGAGTTTATTAGTGTTAAAGAGGAAATAGTTGTATTTTGAATAATACTAACTACATGTGTCTGCACATATATATGTAATGGCGAAAGGCTTGCAAACAATGTCATGCGATTTTGAACATTTTTAGGTCATCAACACAAAATATTATTTTAATTTGTTCTAAGGAAATAGGAAATGGACAATTTAGAACGTTATAAAGGCATGTCAGGAGATACATAATTGAAATAACGAACAAGTTTCGTGTTGGGGAAAAAAATAAATCATATATGAAAGCTTTTGTACAATAACCTCTAACACCTTGCGCTGTGGACTATATTTTGAATTGAATGAGAGTCGACGAGCTCCAGAAACTGGTAAAGCAACGCTTTACGGATATTTTGTGCAACAGGTCACTTGCCCAATTCACAAGCTCTCTCAGTATTGTGAATTTAACCTTTGAAATACACCTTGTGAACGTTCATATTTACTGTATCGGTCTGTATCTTGTATTAATGGACAAAAGAACAACATCCCAGCGGCGAAAATTACGATTATCAAAGCGATGATCCGATGCATAAATGTAAGACATTAATGCACACCAACTCATATACGAACCTAGTATACATTTTCGAATGCATCGCCGAATTTGTGGAGAGAACGCCTTCCACCTCTACACAAGTTAAGCGAGATACTGAAATAAATGTTCATCACAGAAGACATTTTGAACACTTCTTCGAACACAATGTAAGCTGGCTGTAGGCGACTCGAATGCAATTTCGCTTACTTTTTGAGTAGCTAGAAGACGTCCTGAACACTTCTTCGAACACATTTGCTTAGTTCACAACAATTTGTATCGCAGTTCTTGTATCAAATACTCTTTTTGTTTATTTGTTTGTGAACACCTAGTGTAATTTGTATCGGCTTGTAATATTGTATTGATGGACAAAGGAAGGACAAGATACATACAAATGCTCTCAGAGAGTGCATGCAAATGCTCTCTGGATATCGTATTAAATACGACTTTTTCAAAACATATGAAATACAAGTGTATTGAATACACTAATTTTCATATGAAAGTTATAAACAACAAGTTTACACTATTGTATTCAATACACTATTACACACGATACAAGGATACAAGAGGCTTTGTGAATTAAGTAATTGGAAGTTAGCAGTAGGCAGCTCAAATACAAGCTCGCTTACTTTGTGAGCAGTTAAAAGATGCCTTGATACAATAGATGAACGAAATTTATTCTTGTGAATTCCATTCCATAGCATTCATTGAACACAAAATGTGGCAAACATCATTAAAGATGTAATGTGGTAGGCAGTGTTCGCCGCGGGTAAGATACTCTCTGAGAGAGTCTCTAAATATGAATTTTTCAAAACATATGAAATAAAAGTGTATTTGTGTACTTCATTTTTATATGAAAAATATTAAGAACAAGTATACACCACTGTAAAGTAATAGAGAAATACACATGATACAGAGACACAGCTAGCTTGTAAATTGGGCAACTATATAATACCAGCACTATATGACACTCCTATTGAAGGTAAATTTTTTTCCCAAATAACTGTTTACTCAAAAAAAATTAATGTTTACTTTTAATTAATATTTTGATTGAATTACAGTTTCTTTAAATGGTTTTAGTTTACTTTTAAGACAATGCCATCAATCTTATTTAGGTCAAGATACCATAAAATAGAAACAATATTCTAAATACCGATTGCGTATGAATAAAATAAGTTGAGTTTGTATGTGAATTTTTTTAAATCAATTAGTTATTTAATTAATATAATATTTTTTTAATTCAAAAACAAAGAAAAAAATTTTTTTCAGTGAATACTCAAAATTTGGGGATTGATTGCAAACTAATTAATTTTTTAATTAGATCTACGGTTTTTATAATGTAATCCTGTTTTTAGTTTCTTTTAAGAGACTGGAGATCATGTGACCACAGAAGTTCAGAATGAAAGATTCGCTTTCTACTAATACGCCGCAAAATGTTAAATCCACTTCTCCACAAAGGATATTTTAATCTGGTATGACCAGAGAGAAAACCGGTAATTACACGTAGGTTATAACCAGGGCTCGGACTTTCATGCAACTAAAAATACTTTTAAGCGCTTAACAAATGCACCTAAAAGTGGAAAATTTGCGCAAAATATGCCTACGAACAAATTACCAAAACTAAAATAATATGAAAATATACTATTTATTTTTTATTATTACCAGAGAAGAAAATATAAAACAAACATAATAGGATCTTTTAATTTAAAGCAGCCGAACTTTAGTTGCGTTGCCAGTCGGCAGCTGAAAACCAATGGCTACCAGAAAGGCACTAAATAGTAAGTGAAATTGACAGCTCTCAGTTGCCAGTTGCCATCAATAATATCATTTTCAGCAACTGGTAACCCCACTGAGGGCTTAGTTGGCATCCATAATCGCCCTAGTAATATTTTTTAAAAAGCCCCAGGAGTCCGCGCTCGGCACTTGAGAACCCATGATCTAACGCATATGTATAAACAAATTGAGTTGTACCTAAATTCACTGGATCGCAACATTTTTCACTTTAGAGGCCACATTCGGCTCAGAAGGAGAAACACTCTTGCTCTCAGCCGAACCCGAGAGACGTAAGACAAGCATTGGCTGGACTTATTATTAATAAATGTTAGCCTTAAGAATTGATCACTTATTGCTATTTTAGTTTATAATATAAGATTCAATAAAAAATTAAAACGCATTAAAAATAACAAATATATATTTTGATTTCTAATCGTAATTATCATAAGGCACTTCCACAATGTTGTAAAAAAAAACATTATCCTGAAAATTATACATGTTGTTAGAATTAGGGTAGCTAATAATAATCCAATAACAGCTAAAAAATCTAAGGCGATGGTTTATTCCAAAATAGTAATTCTTTTTGTTAAAACTTAATAACAAAGATTATTGAGAAAAATGTTTTTGTTATTTTATTTTTATATAAAATTTTTAACAATATCTTGTAAAAATGTCACTTTGAATAAAAAGAAAAAAAGTTTAAACACTATTAGTAATATAATAAAAGTAAGAAATAAAAAAACTTGTGTATTTATACATAAAATAATTGCACTTTCTACAGAACAATTTGTATCTTTTAATTAATTTTTTATATATTTTTTGCGGTGGGAAGAGAAAGAGAACATGTAAACAAATGATTAGACGCAGACAAATGGGAACAGTTTTAAGGATATATTTGGGGGCTTTAAGGAATAAAACATATAAGGATAGATTTTTATTTTTTCTTTTTCTGTATTATATTTTTATATTATTGTCTTTTTGTAAAGTTTTTTTTTCGTTGTAAACGTAATTTTCTTCCTATATTGTCAGGTATTTTTTTTACTTAAATAAATACTTATTAATATGATTAACAAACAAAAAAAAATTGATTTTATAAAAAAGTATATGAGAAATGAACAAAAAAACAATAGAAAAATATAAAAATCAGTCTGTTTGTTTTATATATTTATATACTATAATTTATTATGGAAAAAAATTCATATTTATAAAAAGCAAAAATGAAATAATATCAAAATCAAGTTAATAAATAATAAACAAATCATAATTAATAAAGTGATTATTTATTTATATTTTTATATATATATTTATATTTGTGAACTTTTTTGTTGTTGTAATAATATTAACAAAAATCAAAAAACAATATTAAAAGAATTAATTTGAAAATCATTTTAAATAAGTGTTTTTGTTATGGTTGTTTAGTATTTTCTATTAATGTTTTTGTTTTAACATAATTAAGTACAAAAAAATGTAAATAAGAAATAAAAAAAAACGATATTAAACTAAATACACATAGACACGTACACATAAAACACATACTTTAATTAATCGTAAACTAATCGTATTTATTTTATTTGCTTTTTTCCATAGTTTTTATTTAAATAATTATTTGATGAAAAATAATGTAGCAGAATTATTTTGTGAATTATCATAATGAAAATAAGAGTATGAAGGAAAAAATTTATTTTACAAAAATATAGAAAATATTTAAAGGAATTGTTTTTGAGTATTGAATTAAAATGAATAAAAGTACTAGATATGAAAACGATTTATATTTTTATAAAAAGGATGCAATGTGTCAGAAAGATGTTATAATAATTGGAGAAACATAGAATTTTTTCTAGAAGTGAAAAAAATGTATGTCAAAAAAAAAAAAAAGATCTTTACTGAAACATTTTGAAATCAAGCAAGAGAGTCTATGTATGCCAAAGTAAATTATTCTGTGCAGGCACCAATGTAGAAGAAGAGAAAAGAGAATATTTATAAATCTAACATGGTTATTCTCGTATTAGGCTAAAGCTCGTAATGCTGCCCAGCAAAAACTACTTCTTCGCCCAAAGCAGGTTTGTAAGTGAGTAAGACACAGTTACATCCAGGCCGAGAAAACGAGTTGCCTCGATGAGATGCGTCCAAGGGGATAGAGGTGTCAGCAGGTCTGTGGGTTTTGCGGGACATGCGAAGATAAGGCGGGTGATGTTTGGTGAGTCACCACAGTGGGGGCACTCATCGGATATATTAGGATTTAGGAGGGATAGGTAGCTATTAAGGTGTCTTGAGAGTTCTGAACGAAGCTGTGAGAGGATCGCTCTGGTCTCTCTTGGGAGCCGCTTCTCTTCAGCATTTATAGGAGGTGGTCTTCCACCTAGAACAATGTTGAAGGAATAGCTCTCTATCGCCTCCTGAATAATATCTGTATTTGCCATTTTGATGGCTCTGTTTATACCCTCGATGGTGCTGTCTCCAAGAAGATGCCGGATATTATTTTCCTCCTTCCGTAGATCGTAACGGATGGGGACAGCGCGCTCCGATAAACTGCCTCTTGTTGCCCAGTGGTTAGGGTGTTCTTGATTCGTACATTTGATGAGGTGTTGCCTTCGTACGGATAGCATTCCCATTTCATGCTGCAGATGACCTTCCGGTGTTTTGGAGTGACACCCCGTGACTACACGCCGTGCGGTATTTTGAGCTGTTTGAAGGTTCCTCCACTGCGTGTCACTTAGGTTAGGGGTCCACACCGGAGATGCATAGTCTAATAAAGGATGACCAATTGCTTTATAGGTGGTGAGGATCGTCTCTTTATCTTTCCCCCATGTGCTGCCGGCAAGTGCTTTTAGAATTCTTGTCCGGCTGCCAACCTTCTTTGCCACCCCTTCGGCTTGTTTGACAAGGTGAAAAGATTATCAAACAAGACGCCGAGTATTTTGGGGTTTCTTACAGTACGGATGTTCTGTCCATGGATGTGGATATTAAGCTCTCGGCTTACCTCTTTTGTCCATGATGTTAATAGGGTGGCAGTTGATTTGGTGGCCGATAGCTGAAGATTTCGGGTTACGAAGAAATCCGCTAACAGTGGGAGATAGCTATTAACATTTTCCTCAGCTGTTTTAATGTCTCTGTCTGTGGACATAATTGTGCAATCATCCGCGTACGAGACTAGTTTTACAGCAGGTGGTGGAGTCGGGGCCTTGCAACATATACGTTAAACATCTGAGGGGAGAGGACACCGTGTTCTCCCAATTTTATTGTAAAAAATCTTTTTATTTCATGTCCATATGCATTTCGATTGTACTGTACAAATCATCACTAGACTTCAACCATATTTTTGCTTTGATCTGGATTTATTTTTCATTTTGCCTTATTAAGTACTTTTACTGTCGCCCAATGAGAGACTAAAGCCCAATTCACACAATGACTGTAATAACGACAGTTGGTGTTACGACAAAAAAAGTCCCAATATCAAATTGGGCTCGATAGTGTGCCAGTAAGAATAAATGTCACAATTTCTCATAGAAATTAACTGCCATGGTTACTGTCATGGTGTGAATGGTGCTTACTTGTATAAAGGTTGCAGAAAATAAAGAAAATTTATATCGAATATAAGTTATTTGTTGTGTTTTATATAAGTTTCTTCGCCTACTACTAATGTAATTCTCATATGATTTTTGAAAGTTTTTCCATAAGGTACGAAGTTTGAAACTTTTCAAAAACATGATTGACGTCTGCTGATAATTTGTTAAAGCTCCAATGAAATGCATAAAGACATGCTTAGAATACAACAAATAGAAAGTTTTTTAGAATAAAATTTTATTTATTTTATCACGCTTGTGTATTATTAGTTATTTATTTTGAAGTCTGTGCTGAATAAATGTAAAAATCACACCAACTTCATATTTTACATAATAAGAACATTGCACTTAGAGATCTCTCCTTTTTCTAGTATTCTCGGAAGTGCTGCAAAACACTAAATAAAAACATTTTTTTGCCGGTTATATTTATAGAGAATTAGTTTAATCAAATTTGCAGTCAGATCCAGGGAGGACGCAATCAGTATCTAGTGCAGTAACAAAATCGCATGTAATAATTCGCTGTACAACTGGGCGAGAACTAAGTCGTGTAAAAGCTTTATAGCAGCAGTATTTTCATACTAAAGTCATATATGACCTTAGGGGTTAAACTCTTGGGGCACTGCTCTGCGCCTTGGTGACTAACCACACCATCGTGCTGCACTCTCTAGATAAAAGGCTAATTACATATTTTTTAGCCATTACCTTTAGCCAATTACCCATAAAACATATGTACTCAACCTCTAAAATAGCAGAGCAACGAGTGTGCATTTAAGTAATCGAAGGTAGTAGATTAACCCATGCGATCCTGGTAGAAGGTGGACAGGTAAGAAGTTAAAGTTTAGCAGTTTTCCTAGTAAGATAACACTGCTGCTGCGGGTTGTGGTAACCCCACAGATGACCTGACTTTTACAGGATTAACGAGAAGATGCTTTCATTTCATGGGAATTGATATGTTGGCCGACTTGTTTAACTTCGCTTTGCCTTCAATAGGAAGTAAGTCTCTGTGACCGGCTTTTGGTTGCGGTGTTCTTCAGCAGTTCACGTCACGATACTGGTCTCTACCGAAAGCACTTGGAAAAGTATTGGTTAATGGTTGATGTTCGACGAGTGAACTTAGGACAACCACAGACTCTTTGTGCTGTGACTAAACCAACAGAGATCAAACACTATAACAAGGTATTTATGCATGATAAGCGGTCTATGTAGAAAAAGTTTCAACCTGTGTGTTCCTTGCAAGTCAAACAGGTGGCTTCGGGGCTCACCAGGAGTTGGTTATGAATACCCAACTTTACACGGTATTAAGAACACTGTCAGATTGAGCTAAGAGGTATTTTCTGACGCCAGTCTTGAGCACATATATCGTCCAGGGTAGCGAGAGCTTCTGTCTAATTTCTTTGCAAGTAATTTTCACTTGCCAGAAAGTAAGCAATCCTCAAGCTTGATAGAGTGTCTGTAACTATGCCAAAAATATTCCTTTGAGCGCAGGCAGCCAAAACAAATTTTAGGGAATCTCAATATAAATAAGTACTTCAGCACTGATCTTCAAGCAGTGCTCTGTAGCAGTTTGTATCATGCTGGTGAATTTGCGATCATTTTTAAAGTTTGCCACTGCCCACAAATGGGCAGACCAATATTTCTGGAAATTACTACCCATGGTGTACTTTAGTTAAAACTTGTTATGTTTGGTGTCATTTATTACTTTTCTCGATTTTTATGGATCTTTCTCAGGGATCGCTCTTTTATTATTTTTATTAATGACCTCCCCTGTCAAATTTCGAATCATATCTACTCCTTTGCAGATAATATCAGCATCTGCCCTTCATATTCATTCAGTGATGGGCAAAGCCTGTTGGAGATAGAAGCCATGCGGCAAAACCTGAACGATGTACTTAATCCTCTATTTTAATGTTCGCAATACAGAATCCTGTATGCTCACGCTCAGTGGTATGACTGAAGTTGCTGCTTTACCATAGATGGTATAAGTATTGGGAGTTACAAACTTTTGAAGTTCTTAGCATAAAAATTCAGTGCGATTTTTGATGGGCTGATCACATTTTTCAAGTCTCTAAAAACGGTTCAAATTCTATGCTTTCTTAAGACCGTTTCAGGGATACTCCACTCTATTTGATCTCATTAATATTTATGTATCCAATATCCGACCAAAAATGGCAAAAAACTCTATAGAGTCGTTGGAGCATCGACGCAATACGGGGTGTATTTGTATGTGGATCTGTTCTAAAGAATTCCGGGAACATGTTCCTGAATTCTGTTCTTCTTGCAAATAGAGGCACATTCGTTAGTGATCGTTACGACGGCGAATTGAACTGCGCATTATAAAGAAAATTCTTCTTTGGCCGAACAGATGCTGAATAGACTTCCTATATATGTCTTTCCTTTCACTTTAAATGCTGCAAAGTTCAAATCAAATGTATATAAATAATATTCCCTCTATCCTCCTCCAATAATCTATTTTTATAGTTCCGTTACAATAGTAGGGACCGCCAAGAGAATCCAATCACTACTAAATTAATGTTAACTTCACAACAAATCCCATTTAGGTGAGGGTGCGATGCTGAATCTCAAACTAGGACAGTTGCTAGCAACAACAAAGGTCACTCCGATGAGAATGAAAGTCGATAATTATCAGTCGACTGCCAAAAATTGCTAAAGCCTTAAACAAACGCTAGTGATGACACATGTTTCAGTTATGGAGTGGATAGTCGACCTAATGGTTGGCTATAGTCCAGGAACCGGCAAACACATACTAATACATTTTGCTTGTATGGGTTTTATTTTGCAACTCTAGCTCTTACAAAGTTTTTGTTAGTGTATATCAAGCAATAGCAAAAACCACGCGATAACACAACCTGCTTGTTTGAATGTTCATGCCACAATAATTGATTTTATTTACTTTTAGTTAATACGTGTGAGTACATACGTGTGAGAGTAAATCCCATGTGATATATTTTGCCGGTTCCTGCTATAGTCTTAAAAGAATTTATTAAGAGAACTAATTTTGAAACGTTTAAAATTTCGCAGAATGAACTGTTCTATTTTGAATAAACAAAGGGTCTTGAAATCTTGAATAGTTTTTTTAGATAAATTATAAAATTATATACATTAAGTAAATTTTTAAATAATTTATATTCAATTCTATGTTTCTCCTAACTATTTTTATTTAATTTTTTTGTGGAAAAAAGTTATGAATGGGTTGAAATGTTAAGGTTGGTGTTGAAAAAAAATAACCCGTAATTTTATTTATAATCCTTCTAACTTACCAAGGTGTAAATGAGCTCCAGAAGAGGCTTCATTTTTGAAAATGTTACATAAAAAATGTTGATTTAGGTTTTTTGTCATTTAAACATGAGTTAATGCATTTAAATGCACATTGATTGATCATACAGTAGGAATTATTTGTTATTAATTTATAATATATAATTTTTTAATTTGTAGTTTTTTTATTTGACGTCACGGCATAACAAATGAAGGACAATACACATGTTAAGACAGGACAAGTACATTAAAAATAAATTTTCAAAAAAAAAAGAAGATAGAAACATATACAAAAAATTTATTTTTTAGTTAGAAAAACAAGTACATGTAAGTGGAAATTTCAAATAATAAAGATATTAATTAATATAACAAAATAAAATAAAATTTTAACTAACGAAATCAAAAATCAATTTAAAACATAAAAAAAACAATTAACATTTGACACAATTTTTCTTAAATGAGTTACAAACACACACATTCATACTTTATGTCCATATTAGATTTGCTCTTCCTTGTTAAAGGGGACAATACATATTTTTCGCTTTTATTTTGCAGTTCTTTTAATAAGCCTACATTTTGTTTATTAGCTTGTGTTAGTATTATTACCTTAATTTTTTTTATTAATATATATGTATAATTTTTTAAATATATTGTTTTCAAAGAAAAACTAGAAACAAAATAAAAAAACTGAAAAAAATCTTTTAGACACGCACATGAATTAAATATGAATAACAAATTTAAAATGTACATATTTTAATGAACTCAAAAGATATTTCGATGCTTTAATGTTAAAAGCATGTAACATTGTTCACGAAACCCAAAATAATATTACATATTCTTAAAATAAAAATAGCCAAAACTAGTTAAAGATAAATTAGCTTTCGATTTTTTTCTCTTTAGAGGGACTCTGTAACTTTTAACGATCCGAAAATCGTAACATTTGTCGACATATTTAGTCGCTTGCAGTAACGCCAGTGCGATTGTGTAATTTTATTCGATATCATTTAGCATATCTGCTAAAAAAAGCGAAATGCGGAAAGAGGAATGAAAAAACAAATGAATTTGTCAACGCCAAACAGTGTACAGACGTTTTTTTTCAATAATATTTTTAATTTTGAGAAATATATGTTGGAAAAAATATTTAAATAATAGAAATATTGTTATTTATACATAAAATTGTTTATATGTTTAAATTTTTTTGTAGAGCAATAACTTCAGTTGCTGGCATAAAGTACCTGCTACAGCTGACTAGTGTCTATCCACTAACACAAGGAAAATGATTGTCGCTAGTTAAACGAGAGCGAATATCATTATAAATGTTACTGAATAACAAATTCGATAATTTTTCGTTATAGTTTTTTAACGATACGATTATCGTAATAAAAGTTACAGAATCGTGCCACCGGTAACTTTTTTTAGCGCAATTATAATGCAGTTTCATTAACTATATGATGTAAAAATTATGTTACATGTTGTCAACATTTCAAATTCGACTATACCAAGAACTTGTTTTATTTTTGAACATGTCGAGCTTTGACAACCAAAAAGACGTAAAAGCCGAAAGAAAACAAAATTTTAAAGTGGATATTTTTACAATTACACAACTTTACAAATTCAGGTAAATGTTTTACTTTATGTAATTTGCGGTGCTGAGTTCTGATTTGCATTCGTCTGACATTACTGAGCAGATTAAAGCACAATAATGTTAAAGCTGAAAGATAATATTGTTTTTGAAATAAGCTTGTTTTGTTGCTTTAATTGAATAAGGCAACTGTTTAACTTTTGAAATAAAAGTATATCTAGAAAACTAGAACAAAAAAAAAACACATTTAACCGACTGCAGATTAGAATTCAGCACACCAAATTGCATAGGAAAAACACTTTCAGTAAGCTTGTGTTACTTTTGCAGTAGGAAGTAGCTTAGAAAATTTTTCGACATCATTTTATGAATAGTGATATATCGATTAAAATGAATAACAAAATTAATGTCATTTACGTCTTTTTGATGGTAAGGGCATTATATAATTCAAAATATATTTGCTTTAAAAATTTGTATTTTCTATAAATTTATGAAAATAGTTTTTTTTAATTTACAGTGAGTAACAATATAAAATAAATTTTAGTGTTTAACTTAATAATGGTTTTTATGTTTTCTGAATCAACTCAAACAATTCTTCGCTAATTACTGTACAAAAAAAAATACAATTGGTTTATTTTAATAACAAGTTTCTAACAAATGTTCCTAGTAAATGGAAGCAAAGATATATGTATGTATGTATATCGGCGTTTTGAAAGTTTGCGAATGAGATTCATAGTAGGCGGAACTAAAGTTTACCTCCCCATCCCTTTTATTCATTGCTTTGTTGGATCGGCATAACAAATCTTGTAACCCTTGTATTTTTGGTATATGGTGTGCTCTGCTTTTTTATGTAAAATACTAGGAGGATCATTTTTGTAAAATAATTTAGCCATCTAGCTCTCTGTAATAGAAACCTATACGGTCGGGCTCAAATCGTACTTTAGAGTAGGGGTGGGGGCGGAATTAATATGCTTTACAAACAGAGGACACAATTCAAGCTATATAATCAATGTTGCGTTGCACATATTGAAATAACAACCGTAAAAATAGCAGCAACTTGGATGAGGACAGATATTGAGGATATCCTAATTTGTATTGACAGCAAAGGTAGCACCAAGTCTATATCATGTTTACACGACATCCTGATTGGTGTACGAAAGGGTTTGTATAAATTAAATAGCGCGACAATGAAACCTGAAACTACCCTGGGATCCAGGACATAGCAATGTCTCCGGAAATAGTGTTGTGGACGAACTAGCCAAATCTGAAACCCAAGTGCATATTCGTTATATAGGTGAATCGTTGGCGTTAAAGGAAATTTTTTACCAATTATCTTCAACGTATTTGTCCAATAACCGGTGAAAATGGGGATAAATGCTGTACGACCTCGAGTATTGAGCGGTAAAAAGAAGTGCACATTATTTAACTAAAACAACAAATTTAACAAAATACCTTCACTGTATGAGCAGATTTTTTTAAATCTAAAATATTTATTTAAAGCAAAGTAATAAGACTTGTATTGAAGAAACCACCATACCATAAGCCTGGGTCTAGAATCTATCACTGAGTATTTTAATTGTGTCAGTTGACCACCTCCAATGACAACGACTTGTAAAGGTGTGAGGTCGCTCTTATATAAAGTTTTAGAGTTTTAGACTTAGGAATCAGTCACCAGACTTGTCTTGTGACAGGTTCATTTCAATCTACAGTAAGTAAAGAGCACTGTTTTATAGGTGCGCGTGGGAGGAGATTGTACATACCGCATAATAGTTTCTGCCGAGGTTATCATAATCAAGAGTTAAAAGAGAACATAGAGCACATCCTTTCTCATTGCCCAGTACTTTCTCTGACAAAAGGGCGTTTTAGTTGGCTGTTCACTGCAAGATCTAACAGACTAGTCGGACTGCAATATCATAAGGATAAAATCGTTTATACAGACGTCTGCATTGTTTAGAACTGAACCGAATACGGAAGTGCTCTGCAGGTAATTTATAGGGGAACACTAGAATCATATTGGGCTGGTCTTGACTTTACAAATTAGCCACGCGCAGTGGTTCCATGTGAAAAAAAATATTGATAAATCTGTATCGTTGAAACTTTGTATCCTATTACGACACGATGTATGTAAAAATCATAGAGAAGAAACCAAGCTCTTAGAATCTTGAAACTCGGATTACCGTATTGAAACACATGTTGAGCTACAGGGTGTCAAAGTTGACTATCTCAGGCTTGAAAAACCTTGTCGTCCTCATGACTTTTATAAATATTATCAGATTTTAATGAGTTTAAACTTGGTTGTTCTGGTGCTATTGACTGGTAGGCATTAATTGGCTGATTGTGTTACTTCTCTTTTATAAAAAGCAAATAGTGTTTTTATAGTAACCGTAGAACACATAACCAAATAATACCACGCAAATACATAACCAGGGCACCCGTATACCCCATTTCAATTGTTATTCATTTCCAGCTCCACAGACAAAAATACTTAATTTTAAATACTTAATTTTAAAAGAAAACCGTCGAACAATTAAGCTCTATTTTTGTAAAAAATTTAGCAATTTTCACCCTAATTTTAAAGTTTTGACTTTGATTACTTTTCACGACTACATGAATTGTGATAACTAAAAAAATTTTTCTGCATGTTATCAAGGATTGTATTAAAAATCATAAAATATTTGTTTTTAATTTTGGCTATGCTATTACTAAAGATATTGATGAAATAGACAATAAAGAGGAGACTTAAAAACAAAATTTTAACATTCAAAACCAAATATGTTTGAAAAATATTAGAGATATCGTAATATAAAATTAACTTTATTTTCTGTATTTGTAAAACTTATGAGGCCCACAAGGTTTTTCATTCCCGATGTCCTCAAATTTAATACGCTGTAGCTCAACGTGTATTTTAATATGGTGGTCCAAATTTCAACTTTCTTAGAGCGCAACTCCTGCTCTATGACTTTGACATTCATCGTTTTGTAATCAGATCGCAAATATCAAATATATTGATTGATAACTTTTTTTCCAATTCGAACTGTCAAACGGCCGCTAATTCAATCGCGATTAAAGTTTGTGAACCTGTTCTTTGACCTAAGAGAAAGTTACAGGCAAAATTTTTCATGAATATTAGGCGGGTATGGCGGGGTATTAGGTAGCATCATATAAAAATTAACCTCAACATCTTCTTGATACAGACAGAAAGATTACTTATTGCTTAAAAAAATCGAGATACTTAATCTAGTGTGACTAGACAGAATATTTTAACAACTTGTGGAAAACTAAATAAATGGCCTTCTCTTGCTCATAAGAATTTAGTTATATCATAATGTTCTTTTATTTTGTTACTCACTGTTAAATTCAATTGCTTTTAACTTCTGTTTTATAATCCATTTTAAATTAGTGGATTGTTTAACATAGACAAATAAATATATTCTCTTTATATTTTTGGTTAAATAAATTAAACAAAATTAAAACAACAACAAAAAAGTTTACTAAAATCAAATAAACCTAAATGAAAC
Organism: Panzeria rudis; assembly: GCA_956483635.1. NCBI lineage: Eukaryota > Metazoa > Arthropoda > Insecta > Diptera > Tachinidae > Panzeria > Panzeria rudis. The sequence continues at coordinate 48,826,557 of OY101448.1, read as the reverse complement.
TAGCTTCATTTATAGATATTCGAAAAATAAACTAAAATAAAGTAATGGGTAATTTAAACAGTAAATAAACTAAAATAAGCAAATTAAAATTAAATAAAATTTTGTTTTAAGTATAAATAAAAAATTTTTAATTTCAACTTGAAGTATATTTTTTTTGGTTTATTACAAAAACATTAATTTTTCTTCTCATTATATAAATTTTTTCTTTTTTTGTTGTTTTTATAGTTTTATGATAAAGTTATTATTATAATGGTACGCTTTTTTAGTAATTTATCATTTATAGTAAATTATTTTGTTTTTAGGGTAAAGACGAACACAAGGAGGTTAAACACTAGACAACACACATACTCAATGAGGTGCTATCATTATTTTCGCTTTGGACGTTTGCTTTTAGTAAAGACAAATTTTATTAAAGAAATAAATAAGAATTATAAAAACTAAAAATTAATTTGAAAAATAAATTGAAAATTAAAAAAAAACTTTCTTTAAATACATTTTTTTTAGTTAACCCTACAAAAGTTAGGCAAGAAAAGAAAAAGCTCAAACCAAAAAATTGTTTATTTTTCTTGATTTAAAATTTGTTCTCAAATCAAAGGTAATAAATGAAATAAATATACAAAATAGCTAATAAAATTAAAAAATTTAATTTGAGGATAGTTGTTGTTTTCGTTCATTAAAATTAGGATTGAAAAATTTCTAAGAAAAGAAAACATATATTCCAACGCATAAATGATAGACTCATTGAGGGGACTTGGTTAAGGATTTTAAAAGGATATTGAAGGGGTTTTTGATAATCTTTTCGCTATACTTTATTCATGTGTTTTTTGACATTCAACAAAAAAATCAAATAAAAAGACCAACTTAATACATATTAAAAGCATAAGATTTTTTGTTAAATGAAATACTTAGTTTAAGTTGATTAAATTTTTTCAAATTTAAAGTTTTTTTTTAATAAATTTAAAGCATAAAACGTAAATTCCATATACATAAAAAAAACATAAAATATATTTGAGCTTTTTCTCTTCATTGCACCAGTCTATAATAATTCATAAACTCTATTAAGTTAAAAGAAAAACTTAAAATCTTTTATAAAGGTGTCCTAGTTTAATAAAGCCCTTAAATGATTTTTCTTATTTTTTCTAACTTGGTGCATTCATTAAAAGTAAAATATTTCAATCAAACTTAAGAAAGAAAAAAAAAGAGAACGTTTAACTAAAAAAACTAACTGAAAAGCTTTTTCATAATAATAATTTTCACTATATAATTCTTTTAAATATTTAATATTATAAATATATAATGAAAGAATATAAGAATGGCAACAGTATGTACTTACTTTTCGCTATACTCATCCATATGGGCATATGATTGCACTGAATTCTCTTCAATCAAAAATTTGACACGTTGATAAAATGATGCTGTTACTGAGGGTGGTTGTTTGCGCAATAATACTTCTACAGGATCATTAGATGATAGACACATTATATGTTCCGAGCAGGCAGGATGTGAGCAACATTCACTGTCTGAACAATCTGTCATTCCGTCTGGAAAAAGAAAATTAACGTTTATTTAAAATGTGTAAATAATTATTTATTGTTTTAGAGAGCAATAATGAATTTAGTTCTAAGAACAGTTTTTAAATTTCAAGGCGTTAAAATAATAACATTAAACTAAAAATTTAAAAACCCCCCGAAAAAATGGATAATAACTTCAAAACTGCTGGCCCAATTATTTCCAAAAATAGATTAAAAGATTTTGTATCAAGTCACCTTTCAAATAAAACAAACTAAATTAAAATCGATTTATCCGTTTTGGAGCTTCGCTGTCACATGCACACAGATTCAAAAGGATACCGCTAGAAAATCTGTGATAACTTTTAAACGGCTTAACCGATTTTCTTCAAGCATAGCTAAGAAGTCACCTTTCAAAACATTAAAAACTACAAAATTTTCAGTCAAAATGTGTTGTTTGATTTTACAATAAAAACTTTTAAGTCATATTTCTATCAAAGATTTGTCTGAATTTACATATTTTTTGATAGGAACTAATTCTTTTTTTTTCAATAAACACGTTTGCAAATTTGGAAAATTTTTTGTCTGAATTTACAAATTTTTTTATAGGAAAAATTTTGGTTTTTTTCGATATGCAAATTTGTAAATTTGGAAAAATTCTTTCTGAACTTATAAACTGGTTTACAGTTATTAATTCATCATAATATAGATTAATTTGTTCAGTGTATAGAACTTCTAAGCTGCAGAATAGATTTGTATGAGAACTAAAACGGTTGCAGAGGAAGAGCCGGGCTTTCAGAATCATGTCTCTTGAAAACCTTAGACACACCAGGGGCGGAGCTACAAAGGGTGCAAGCTGGCTACCCCGAAACTAAAATTTAAATTTTTTTGCCTTGACTTTTTTGTTTTGGCTGTAACTTTTTTATTAAGCATCTGATCTTAACTTATAGTGCACCATTAAAATGCTGATAAAATAATATGTAAGCACGCGAAACTAAGCTTTGAAACATCTTGAGCCGTTAAGTCGTAAAAAGGTCTAAACTCAAAACTTTGAAATTTAAGTAAAAGTCTTTAATTTAAAAAAAAAGTGTTTTCATAATTACTAAAATTGTAAAAAATTTTGTTAAAAATGTAAATTTTATTTTTTACACCCTGAAAAGCCATGTTTTGAAGATGTATTAAGCGGACATTTTTCTTCATTTTAATCGAAATTCATAAGTTCTCAAAATAATTTTCGAGTTTAGGTTCCTCTAAAAAAATTTTGCACATGATGGCTTAAAAATCCATGAAAAAGGTTGCATTAAATAGGCACTTAGCATTCTTCTTGGTTAAAATAAAGACATTCTGGCTATAAATGTAGCTGGTAAGACAAAATTAGTAAACAAAAATTACATTTTAGAAAAAAAAAATTGTTATATTATAAAAAAACTAAGTAAAAAATTTTATAATTTTTTTCCCAAAATTTCGAATGTGAGCTCTAAGTGCATTATTGAACTACGTGTTAAAAAATTATTGATTACGTAGAAAAATAATGATTTTCAAGCAGACACAAAATATAAAGGAAAAAAGTGTGCTGTTTATTTGATCAGACCTACCTTTTTACATGTATTTCGCCGCCCTGAATTCGAATATGAAGCCTATTTAGCTTGTTATCCCTCTTATTTCGAGTAAATTGCGAAAAACAAAAGTACTTCGAGATTTTTAAACTTTTTTCGTAATTTAGTATAAATTGTAGGGCTAACGGGTCAAACGGCTCTCATATTAGGATTCAGCGCGCTGAAATACATGTAGAAAAGTGGCTCTAATAAAATAATTTTTTTTTATATTTTGTGTGTGCTTCAAAATCAGGCTTTTCTGCTATAAAATGTGTGTCCTGAAAAAATATTAAATTCGTACGAAAATGTATTGAGCGCTACATTACCAAAATTTTTCTATAAATATTTGGACGGTAAGAAAGTTTACACCAACGAAAGGATAGAAGCGATGTAGAGAACATTATCCGCTTAGAAATTTCTGATTTGAATTGAAAAATGTTTGCTGCTACCGCTCTGTGGGTTGTTATATATTAGAAGAATGTATTAGGTAGGTCGTATTTTGATACGATAAATATTTGCAATTGGCACAACTTTTAACATTGTCGGTCGATTTTATTAAAATCAGGGTTATTTGAAGTAAGAGAGAGTGTGAGTTTTGCTTATCTATAAATGTTTTTAAAGAATTATTTTAAAAGATAAAAATTTTTTATTTTTCCATGTGAAACCAAGTCAAAAATGAAAAAGTAGTATTTTTTTTTTGTTTTTGGAGTGTTTGGAAATCATATACTAATTTTTTGTGGTGTATTTTTTTCGCAAAAATCATTCCCAGAATAACCGCGAAAGCAGATGTAATGCTCAATACACAAAAATGTTAAAAAATAAAAAAATATACATAATTTTATCCAATCAATGAGGCGAAAGCTATGATAATATATACAAATATGTTAAAAAATCGAAAATTATAATTTTGTTTGAGTATTGAGGAGAAAACTATATACGAATCCTACCTTCTCATAATTCTATTAATTACATTGCTAAACAAAAACTGCAAAAAAACATCTAATGTATACTTAAAATGAGATCCACCCACACGATTTTACTATGGAGTCACTGGAAAAAAGCCGTATCAATAAGAGGCCGCAAACTATTTCATGAATAAATAAAGAACCAACATCTGCTACGGTGTACTACTCACTAGTGGTACACGCTGCCTTATGTTAGGGGAAATGTGTGAGCCACTGATGGCACACATGGCAGTCAACGTGTTAACTGTGTCCTATGACACCCTCCAATGAGAACGCCATATAAAATCTGCATGCCCTTCTCATATGAATAAAGTCACAGTACTCTAACCGCTTACTAGTATATGGGAACCAGTCCCGTGACTTGCCTTGTAAGAGCTACTCATCCTTCTAGGGTACAGATCCGTTCTGTTAGTCTGATGATTACATATTCTCATATTCTTTCTCAATAAATATAATAAATTTAAAATTAATATTTTAGTCTAAACACTATTGGTTACTATAAAAAGCAAAAGTTTAAGATCAAAATTGGGCTTTTCTTACACCTATCTAAGCTCTTGTCCGATATCAATAGATAGCGCGAATATTATGGCAGTAAATTTAATATAATTTATCAAATGAAATTAAAAATAGGTTCTAATTGCAACGGATAGCAATCAAAAATTCTACACTAGGTACTTCATTTCACTTTCAGCTATTTAAATCGGACGAAAACTCAGACAGTCTAAAGACAGTTTTAATTTTTACTAGGTCCAAAATTTAAATTCTTCAGTAATTTAATATTTTTAAAATTTAGCATATTTAATTTATAAAACCCACTATAAAATTTTCAACAAGTTCTTTTATTGAATCTTAAAAGCAGCTCTTAAACATAAGCCTTTTCATACAAAAACATAAATTTATCATCATTTTCATAATCTTTAAATTTCTACCTTAAGCTCTTAAACGTATTCTAGACGAGCGTCAAATATGTTGAGGCAAAAAAATGGGGAAAAAAATGTTTCAACCCACAGCAACAGTATATCTACGTCACAACAGAAGTTCTTAAAATTTCCAACATTTTCATTTACGTTAAGTTCAGGCCTTTATACAGCCAGTTACATAAATGATTTTGACTTTCTAGAGCTGTGTGCTACAGCTCCCGATTATGAGTGCTGTGTTATTTTTGATGGTGTTATTTATACAATCACGTAACCTTTTTTTTTGTTTGCTTCCTTTTTATTTCATTTTTTATTTCGCTTGTCAATTTTTAAATCCCCAAAACACTTACATACAATCAACTCGTACACTAACTACAAACGCAACTGCGATACTTGAACTTCATCTACAATATTTATGGCAAAGCATACGTTCGCTTATATGGATGTGCGTTAAATATTTTGATTTCTTTTTTACGAAATTCACCTGAAAATGTGAATATTTATACCTGCACATGTTAAAGGACAACAGTAGATATGAGAATAGCTGAATTTTTAAATTAAGACGAAAGCCTTTAGTGTATACTAAACTTGCAATGTAACGATGATTTTATAAAGTTTTTACTGTGTTATTTAACATTTATACCTGTTCGTATGAGCAATACATATAAATACATGTACTTTAAGCATGTTTATCAAAAATTGAAGTATAACAACAACATTATATACATTTTAGTCTCATACAAGCACCTCTCCATGCATTTTTACGATATATGTACAAACTTATATACATATGTTTTATATATATAAATACGAAGTATACATGTATAAAAAATGCAAGAGCACGTATTACAGTAAGACATGTTTTAAATATTAACCCTTCGTGTATTTGTTCTACAACTCGATACATACATCTGTCAGAAAATACCCAGAACACAATTTTTGCCGATTTCGGTCCGAATTCGGTCAGAAAGTCTGCACAAGACGCCGAAGTATCCGAAGTCGGTCAGAAAACGTACCGTAAATCATATGAGTGGCTGACAAGAAACCGGACCTCTTTGTCTGAGGAAGTTCTAAAAAATATGCCGAAATATCCAAGGGAAGTCTGTACGAATTCAAACGAATTTTCTGGGGAAATTCTAAAGGAATTTTCGACATGTCTGAACAATGTCGGACAAATGTCTGACAAAACATCAGAAAAATGTCCGATTTATATGATACTTTTTACATCCTGTCGTATTAATGTCGGAGAAAAGTCCGAGCTATATTTAGAAATTTATCAGAATTGTCGTTTAAAACTCTGCATGCTGCTGCTTATGGCAGCTCACCAAAAAACATTTACCCATATTTTATAAGTTCAAGAAATCAAATATTTGTGCACATAATCTTAAGAGATAAATTTTAGGCAACTCGGCTGATTGTCTGGTAAAGTCTCAGATTTTTTCTGATGTTAGACATGTCGGCTAAAACTGTTTCCTGGGTATATATGCGTGTGCGTGCTTGTGTATGTGTTCTTGGTTGTAACTGTCATTTATTTTATGACCAACTGACATAACTACCATTTTTCTTTCATAAAAGTTAGTTGAGACCACTAGTAGCTCAGCAGATTTCCTAAACCTTACGTACAAATTTAATTTTTATTCGCATTAATTTCACATATCTGCCAGAAAAATAATTTTAGTATGTTACCCCAAATGTGCACAGAACTAAGGGCAGGTTAATGTTGAGATAGTTTTGGCAGGGACTGTGAAATTGCTGTTTCTTATTCAGTCAGTGATATTAAATGATCATAGAATCACCACATCCATACTATAAAAATTTATTATACCAAATAGAGTTTCGTATTGTAAACGTATGGCATGTGCGCCTTTTTTATGGTACACAAGGATCTCGTATTAAGATTTATAAAAATCCAGTTACGTCAATTGGCGATATAAGCGACGTTATATAGCTACCTAGAAAATATAACATTTACATACATATGATTTCATTTTGAAAAGCAGCAACTTCGATAAAAAGGTAAAATAATATGAAACACTTTAGCATTACAGTATGTCAAAGAATATTGTTGTGTTTTTTTTTTGTTCTTGATATAACAACAGGGTAAAATCTAAAAGAATGGTATTCATATTGTAACAACTCTTATATAATAAAAGAGATATATGCTGGAGTAGGAAAAAATTCATATTATATGCTTATAAAATTGTGGCGATGAATTCAGGAGAAAGTACTCGAGATTACAACCTTTATAAAATAAATTATAGAAAGTAGAATTCATCTTACAATTGTAATTTCAAAGATTCAGGCAGCAAGGTAGCATTAGAACATTAAAAATTACACAAGCATTAAGTTTATTTATTGTGTGTAATATATTAAACTAACGTTGTAGAAGTAGTTTTGAAAATGTTATTCAAGTCGATTGGCTAATTATTGTGGAACAACATTTGGAAAACGTGTCTTATGTTATGCTCTATTGGAGCTAATTCTTTCTTACCAGCCTATCTATCAAAACCTATGTTCAACACTAAATCGTCTGAATGAGATTTCTACGGTATATTAACTACACAGGGATAATCTGAACAAGTATTGCGCAAAAAAGATTTTCCTAATCGAAAAGTTCAATATGTCATGAAGTAAATATTATGTTTAAAGGGTTAGTACAGGGTGTAAAATAACATCGACAGACATTTTTTTCTAGTGTAACCTTTTTCTGTTGTGTAACCTCTAGAATAGAAAACTTTAATACCATTTCATTATGTATGTAGAGTGCAAACTACTTAAGATGAAGTGGAAAAAATTACATGTGTTTACTAAACCACTTTTTATAAAACAGCAAACATCACACACTTTCATATTGACATTTTCTTTATATTTTTACAATATAAAAAGAAAAGCAAAAACATTAAATTTAAGTATGTATGAAAAAGGTGAATGTTAAAGGTAATGTAAGCAGGAAATTTATTGTTTTGGAAAATTTAAGTATTTTGTTATATATTTGTTTCTACTTAGATTTGAAGAGTTTTTCTTATTTTTTAATAAAAACAATCTGCTTATTTTTAAATTGATTTAAATTTCCATCGATTTCCTAGTCGAATTTTCTTTGTTCCTGACCTCTTGTCTAATATATTAGCAAAAAATTTAAAAGCTTTTAGCACTTTGAATGGTATGCTTATTTATGTAGCAAATTGATAATATTATGATATACATAGAAGTATGGAACATAATACAACGTATATACATGTAATTATGCATAGATATATTAAATACAGGGACGTAACATTTATAAGACAAATGACAAAAAAAATCTAAATTAACCATTAAACATTTTTAATCAAAATAATGGTTATAATCAATCATTATCGTAATATATACCTTCAATTTTTGTCATCGCAAGTGGAAACGAATTCTGAAGAGATTAGCGGGAGCTATCGAAGCGTTAGTTTAACCCTCCGTGTAGTCAAAAATTTGCTTTATCTATATGCTTCATATTTATCTGTAATAAAAATATGTTTTCTTACCAAAATGCAGACCTGTACTCTTTAAGGGGCTTTATTTATTCAATCCCAAATTCCAAACCATTCTTTTCAACAAGATATTCGAACAATATTATGAATTTAAGTGGAATACAAAAATTTAAAAGGATAACTTAAAACGCACAGGAACTACGATTTACTATACAAAATATACACTTCCATATATAAAAAAGGGAAGGCAAAAGTTGCAATATCTGCGTTTGTGAAAATTTTTTGTAGAGTACGAAAAAGAAAACGTTTTATTTGAACTATTTTTTTTTTATTACACTGAGCTAGTCTACTATTTTTGCAAATAGTCTAGTATTTAATCTAATTTAATTAAAAAAAAAATAAAAATTTACATCACAAATGGCAGGGAAGAACTGAATTGGATGGACCTCACAAAAATAATGACAACACATTTGCTGATAGATACACGTCATACAGCAAATTCTGAAGTTTGTTAAGTTTCCCAAAAAGAAGAGTTTAAAAGGTCATCGAAATAAGTTCATGCTGCGCACTTGACATCCTATCTTGGTTTGACTCGGATCATTTTTAATTAGCATTTGTCGTATTTTGTTCATTTGGGAAGATCAATTGGGGCCTAATCCTGAAGATGACATCAACACTTTTGTCGCTGTAGTGGATTCTTAATTTTTTAATTTTTTTTTTCGGTAGTTGTTTTTATAATGATAAACGATATCAAATTATCTAGAAAATATTTTCTACAACTTTACCAGGCGATACCGGTATAAGTCCGCCTTCAAAAAAAAAATGAGATATGTACCCATGTGCTGGAAAACGTGCAATTTTTAAAACATTTGTGAGTTCAAAACTACAAATCTTAATTTTTAATATGCCGAGGCTCGCACGTTCTATTTATTTTTCGAAATAGTGTTCGAAGTTAGGTTTTTATCTATGCTCTATATTTGTTAAACCTATAGTGTACAACACAGAATATTTGTAGTTTTGACCTTACTATTTATTTATTTACAAAAATATTGGCAAAAATATTGGTTGACAAATGTGTCAGGTTAGTGTCTGAAATAATTATGCGTACTTTAAAATTACCATTTTAAAAATAAACAAAAGTAACACAGCAATAAAAAAAAGAAAGCGCACTTTTAAATTTAGTATTTTTTTTATTAAAATTAATAATAATCTTACATTTTTTAATGATATTAAAAAAAAAAACCTTGAAGTTTACTGTAACGCTTTTACATTTGCTATTTGACACTTAATTTTTGTAATAAATAAGTTCACTTAAATTCTTGGTGAGCTGTAATAGCAAACTTTTTTGTGATTGCAATTTCCAACACACCATTTTAGTGACTTCGAGCCGAAATCTTATTATTTTTGGGAAATGCGATTTTCAGCACATCTTATTAAAATTTCCGCCAAATAATTTTCTTAAAAAAGTGGATTTATATTACTCTCAAAAACAACAGCTCATATAGTGGAGAAGGAACTTGCTCAAACACAATTGCGTGGATAGTGACCGAACGTGATTACTACCTCGCTGTTAGCTTTTTAGTAACAAATTATTGTGCAAAATGTAAATCACTGATCCTTGTAAAATTCACATGCGCAAAATTATTGCTCTCGTATTTTTTTAAACAGCTATTGTCATGGTAATTAAATACATATTCCTTAAAGTAACAAAATTCAACTCAGGTTTGTAATATGATAATATTTTCCAATTATTGCTTATTCAGCAGATTAAATGATTTTAATAACTGAATATTTGCCACAGAAAAAGCATTAAATGTTAATACGCCTGGCAATAAATTCTTGTTTTACTATATATTACTTCTAACTAAATTTAGCTATTTTATTATTAAAGATTAACAAATGAAAATTTATAAAAAAAAATCTTTTCTTTTTATCCTTCATCAAAATATGCCAATAAAAAAGCACCGTCATGGGAGCAATTGCTTCTTTTGCTTTTATTTAATAAGAAAAAATATATGATTTATTTATATTTTCCTTAAAAAAATTTCAAGTTCTTTCTCCTGTGCAAAAAAACTATAGACATAAAAAAAGGAAAATTTTGATTGAAAAGTTTTGTGTTGTTTAAATAAATTTGAGCAAAAGATAAAAAAATTTTTAAAAGAAACAACAAAAAATGCTAAGTAAATAACTAAATAAATGTGATGTATACGAATAAAAATTGTATTATGTATTCCCAAAAGCTTATGAACATGATTAATAATTGAATTTATGCTTATCATCTACACAGTCATAGAAAAAGTAGTCTGTGTATGCAGACAATACACGTCAAAACGAGCTATTTATTATATTAAAGCCAATTTTGTTAGAGACAAAATCAACTATAAAAACACTAAAAATTTTTTTTAATTATTTAGGTCTATGAATAAATAACAATAAGGCTTAAAAAATACATGAACAAGTTATTTGTAATTTTCATTAAAAGTTAAAATATTAGTTTTTTCTCTTTTTTTTCAGACATAAATTTAGCAATATTTTAAGTTTTTTTTGTTAAAATCATATTTAGCTATTTAAGTTTTTTTAGTTTTCTTTTTTTAACTTACCACCATCATTATCAATATTATCCTTGCAATTCATTTCCAATGCAATTGAACAATCTGTACCAGCCCAGCCTTCAATACAATCACAACGATATTCGCCATTTTCCAAAGTGCATTGACCATGACGTGAGCAACCATTTTCACAGCCAGCTAAAAATAACAGAGAGAAAAAATACAATTTTTAAATATATTCATAATTAATGAAAATCAGGCTTCAATGATTTAAAGAAAAGCACAAAAAAGTCATACATGTGTATGCAATAGTTCACAAGTGATTAAAGAGTTTGTATAATAAAAATAAATTTTTAATTTTTTATAAAATTTTTTTTTTAACTTAGGTATATTATTATTTTGAAAGTTTTAATATTTGCTGAAAACTCTGAGTTAATAGCTAATGAACATAAAACTACAAAAGAATGCGAAAGCAACAATTTGCATCTTTTTATTCGCAGTTCGAAAATTACAAAATATGGTTGGAATAGTGTTTTAACTTCGTCAACTGTGAAGATTAATTGAAAAATTCAGGGAGACTGGATCCATTGGAGATGCCAAACACACTGGTCGTCCAAATCCAGTCTTCCTGAATTTTCAAATAAATTTTCTTCACAGTTGACGAAGTTGAAACACTATTCCGACCATATGTTCTATCGTTTAATGGTACATTTTTACTAACCCTAAACTGTCAGCTGGTGAATGACTTTTTTTAAGGTTGCCAACACTTTAGTGCACTAATGGCAACAAATTCAAATCTTGCGTTAATTTTGGGACATCCTATATAAACTTAAAGCTACAAAGTGGGCTCGATCGTTAAATAATATATATATAAGTATATACAAATATAAACATGATATAATGGCCTCCAAATAGCTCCTTGGGCCGGATTTGCTTAAAGTTTATTGGCTTTTAATGTATACATATACCTAAGCGACTACCCAAAGTGGATTTCCATAAAAATTAAATTGATTGCAAAGAAGGAGCCAGGCTTTAAGAATCATGTCTCTTTAAGTTTTTAGCTGCAACAGGGTCAGAGCTACAAGGGCTGAAAATTGGCTACCTCGGGTGTAAAAATCATTGTGCGGCTTGTAACTCTCGTAAATAATAACAGATTTGTAAAATTTAAGGCGCGTTGGATTTTACTATACAAAATAACAAAAAAACGTGCTAACAACTAATTTTGTATCTGTTACAGTTTAAGAGATATTTGACTTCGCAATTAAAGTTTTAAATATTTTGCCTCGATTTTTTTTTTTTTGCTTTTTTGGTTGTAATTTTTTTACTCAGCCTCTGATTTCAACTTGTAGTACACTATTAAATTGCTGATGACATTGCTAGTAACCTCACGGAACAAATCTTTGAAATATCTTGAGCCGATAAGTCTTAACAAAGGTCTAAACTCAAAACTTTAACCAGAAAATCGTTGATTTTGCCAAAAAAGTGCATTGATAATTTTTAAAATTGTAAAAATGTTGTTTATAATGTTAACTTTATTTTTATCCACGCTGAAAGGCCATGCTTTAAAGATGAGCTTAGCGGGCATTTTTGTTCAATTGGGACATGTACCCTGCATTTGGCATTGGTCGAAAATCATAAATTTTCAAAATAATTTTTCAGCTTAGGTGCCTGTAAAATTTTACACAGGTGCCTAAGAAAGTCATGAATATGGTTTTAATAGGTAGATAATTATCATTCCTCTTGCTTTAAAGGAAGACATTGTGGCTATATATGTAGGTGCTAGGGTAAAATTAGTAATAAAACTCAAATTTAAGGAAGAACATTGTTATATTATGAATCCAAATTGATTATTAGGCTAATAAAAATTGGGTATGATTAATATTCCAAGGAACAAGGAAAAATTAATATCTACTTAATTGTTCAACGTACACAGCAGAACAGAGTAACGCCACTTTCGGAAGCCGCTACACTTCCATCGTCAGTGCTCACGTGTATTTGCTTATCACCACTTGTCAGGCGGCTCTGTTGAATGTGATTTTAATTCTTATATATAAAACTTTTTCGTGAAAATTGAATACGAGAATTAAATCACTCTCAAGCTGATATTAAAGTGCACCTTCCCAGTATTTAATTTTTTCTGAAATTTGTACAGTGAGCTTTAAATGCATCATTTAACTACGTATTAAAAAATTATATATGTACCGAGATATGGAAGTAAGAGTGCAAGTAGCATAGAAGGCAAAAATAGGGGAAAACGCATGATTTTCAATAAGACAAAATATATAAAAGAAAACAAAATCTTGCAAAATGTTTTAAATTATGTCAAATTACCATTCAGTTCAAACGTTATTGCATACTAAGAGAGCACGTGATAAAAGAATTAAGTAAATTATGCAGCAGCAATATATATCTAGTACAAAAATTCTAAAATATCTAGTAAAAATTATTTGAACTAAAGAAGAGATATGAAGAGCGACTAGTTAATTAGATTTTTTGTATTAAAATATCGAATGTATTCTAACGGCGGAATTCAGTAGAAAATTAAAAGAATTCTCAAAATCAAAGAACATAAAATTATATTTGTCATAGAAAATATTACTTATGCATCTAGAAAAAACAATTGATTTGAAAATTCTTTTTGAAAATGCTTTTTAATTCACTTTTCACAAATTTTCTAGCGTCTACGATTACTGAAAATCATTCTTAGTAATGTGAAAAATATTCAATCGAAAAAATATGCATAATATAAAGAAAGAGCATTATATTTTTTTAGAACTAAATGTATTGATTTTGTTCGATTATTTAATGAATTATCCTGTTCTGTAGAAATATTTTTAATGCAAGTATATAATCAAAAATTTGTTAAATTCGTAGTTTTTACAAGTTGTCAAACGATGCAGAATAACAAAGTGATGCAACTCTAAACGAATAGATTTACGTCCCAGTAATACCGCTTTTTACTTATTTCTTATCAGGGTCAATTCACTAAAACAAATAAGCTAAAATTCATACTGTCTTAAGGATTCTTAAGATCGAATGACTGTTCTTATGTATACAAATATTTCATTTGTGCGTAGACAATACAACAATTTCAATGAAAATCAAAATCTTAAGTTATATGTATTAATATAAAAGTTTAATCGTAAATGTTAATGCATGATGCACCAGCAACAACAAATTAAACAATTTTTTTTAATCGCCCCATACAAAACAAGACATATCAATTAATACAAAATGGATGAAACATGTTGGCAGGAAACACATAAAAAAACAAAAAAGTTTTATTGTAAAATTTTGCATTATAGTTTATTTTCAATATACGGGAAACAGACAGATTCTCTTTATGAGTCAATATAGAAAAAACTAAGTTCTTAAACAGGAAATATGTAATATATCACTAAAATTTAGCATATGCACCCAGTAAAAACTACAGAACTTTTTTGAATTTTAAATGTATGTGTGCAGAAAACATTTTCTATATGAAAAATAAAAATAAATTGTTAAGAGCTTATGAAAAAAGTATATATAAATATAAATATTTTCAATAACGTTGACGTGTGCAAAACCAATAAAACTTCCGCTATTTTTGGAAAATAGTTTTTTTTTTCTTTCATTTTCTTGTTTGTTAAAAACTAAACCAATTTGGAAACAACTTAACGATCTTTTTTTGTACACAACACCAAATATAACGATGAAAAAAACATATTTGTAATAATATTTCCTTTTGATAATATTTTTACTGGGTTGTTGCTAAGTACTAAACAAAATTTAGTTAGGTATTAAAAGAGAGAGAGAGAGAGAGAGACAGAAAAAAACACATTCATCTGTAAAAATAAAAACGACAAACAGTTTAAGAGTTCCTTAGAAATATTATCAATATAAATTCTTCTAAGTATAAATATATTGCATAAGTTAAGGCAGTGACAGTTAGAAAGACACAACAGCAAATGAGTAGGCAGCAAGCAGGAGGCATATCGTTGTAAAATTGTACATTTCATATATAAAATAAGAAGAAGAGGAAAATAGTAAAGAACTTGATGTAAAAATAAAATAACAAACAAAGTTTTTAACAAGCCTTATTATACAACAAAATGCTATAAGGAGAATACCCCAAGAGTCAACTAGAGAGGAAGTTGAAAAGATACAAATGCTTTTTTAGATTGCCTTTTACACGTGCAAACAAACACATGTCTCAATATAAGTTTTGTACATGAAACATGTCACAATGACATTAAAAATGCTAGTTAAGCGCCAAATAGTATGCTTCAAATGTATAAAAGGAAGACGTACAATTGTAAAAAGTATATAACATTTTTATCTATTTATTTTCTGTTGTTTTGTTTATTTATTTCTAAAATGTTTTGTCTCAGTAACTAATTTCTCTTTTTTTATTATTATTTTTATGTTACTCTTTTTGCGAATAATATAAACAAATTTGAAGTTGCAAAAGTTTGAAGGTAAAACCTTAACTTCATAATCGTTATGGAAGCTTCCTAGTTTAAATATTAACATAAATTTACAAAATGTATGCATGTTCTTCTATGTATAAGGATAATAATGATGCTGCTTATAATGATTATGACTTTTGTATCTATACATTCAAACAAATATATTGTATAAAAAAAAATACTTGTTATATAAGTATTTAGCTAGCAGCTTACTTCCTGTCTGTGGGCTATACATATATGTATGTATGTATATTCCTGGTAAAGAGCTGAATATATTACATTTCTGTACTCATCTAAGTAAGTGTGTTTTCAGAGAGATGACATTGAAGTTAAACTAATGTCTTGTATGTCTATGAAAGTTATATGTCTTATATGGCAAGATCTTTTTATTTTATTTAAAAGGGTTCCCAGTTTTATTTTTCATTTAAAGTACGAATATAACTATATACTACTTTTTAATATTTGAGCATGTCTTATCATGTCACATTATTTGAAAATATGTAAGAAAATTTTAGAAAATACAACAACATTAAGAAAGTGGGATGAAGTTTAGAATATGAAAAATACAATTTACATATTTATATATACATCTGTATGTATTTATGTGAACATGACATGTTAGAAAATATATTAACAATTCTAAAATGTCTAGAATGAAAAGAAGCCATATCACTACTATTTAAAGTTTTAAATATGAGAATGTTGAAATAAGATTTAGACAATTTCTTAGAAAGTAAATCAAAACAGACAAAATTGATTTTCCAGTGAAATAGTTGATGTGGTTTAAAAGCTACATTAACAAATAACAAGTCGACACAAAGGGCAGCTACAAACTGAAAAATATTGATAAAAAAACTGTCACATAAAAATTATAACCAAACGTTGCTGTAACCCTACCGATTATTGGATTAATCAAAATTTCCCATAAATTCTGATTTTCAATGTATCTTTTTGTTGAGCTCATATTGGCGCAGAATGTCATCAGAAATGATATTGTGTCCCCTAAAAAGCGCTTGAAGGAGAAGATAGTCTTTTAGTAAACCAGTGCAAAAGGGCCTTAAAAATTAATAGGATTCTGAACTTGCGATCCAGAGGTGCTCTAAATTCGAATAGTGTTTAATGATTTTTACAATGCAAGAAGCCATCTTATTTGATGCCTAGACTAGAAACCAACTGGGTTGTCCAATTGGTTCCACAATTGGGATGTAACGCAAAAACGTATCTGGGACCCGATGGGACAATCCTTATAAGTTCCCCACTGGGAAATCTTGATAAGATCCTGACTAACATTTTTCATGCGAACTCAATTCGGATGTAACCCATTTCGCTGTAATGAAAGATGCATTTTTGATTTTTATTCACCCCTATCACAAATAAGAAGTGAAATTTATATTTCCAGTTCGAGGGGAAATTTTCTATCGTGAAGCTCCCGTGAACATTTGTTTCCGGTATCAATTCTTAGTGAATGTAGAAAAGAAAAGCAGCTTAAAACATTAAAATTAAAGAAATTTGAAAAGAAAAAAAATATATTTCGTTTTAACTTGTATGTCAACAGCAGAAAAATTATACGTACAGCAGCATACCTGAAAATCGTTTTAGCCTTATTCCGCAGTTTGAGTGGGATGGGACAACTTATTTCAGAGATATGTCCACTTTTCTATATACACTGTGTACGGGAATTTTTCCGTTTTACTATTTTTTTGCTGTTCTGTTGTTTAGTTTGTATATATTTCCGTAAAGGGGAGAAATATAATAGTAGGCAAATCTCTGGACAAAGCCGTCCAATTCCATTCAAACATTGGAATATGGCGAAGAACACTTTTGTTAAGGACATCATAAAATTGCATATCGATGTAATTGCAACTTTCTAAATAATATATAATATAATATAATAATGAAAACATACCGAGGCATGCTGCTGCTGCCGTAAAGGTTTATATAAATAAATTTTTAGTTACTCTTTACTTAACAGTAGACTCTTGTGAATTTAATTCTTGTACTTTCACGAGAACTAATTATGTGTGAACTTTCATAAGAAGCGTTTAATTAGAAGTAGTTGAAATGAGTATTTACTTCTCATGGCAGTGGACTGCCCACTTTTCTAGCCATAATGTTGTATTGGAACGATAACTAAATATGTATGCAAACTATCATAAGAATCGGTTTAGTAGAAGTTGTTGAAAAAACATATTTGCTTTTCATGGGCGTGGTATTGCCCACTTTTGTAATAATGATGTAGTTTCCGAACAGATGCTTAATGTATGTGCAAAGTTTCAAAGGATTCGGTTGAGTAGAAGTATTTGGAAAGGCATGTGTATTTTCTTTGTATGGGCATAGACCTGGCGACTTTTAAAAGGGACCAAAATCAGAAATCGATTTATAAATACCGGAGATTTCTGGAATTCTACATAAAACAATACTTGACAAATTAATAACTTTTCTCTCTCTTTTTTTTTTTTTTGTTGAAGCCGGCTAAAAATACAAACATAAACTTTACTAATTTCTACAAAAATCGGTCTAGGCCCGTCTTTTATACAATTACACATACACACAATGCGAAAATTCTGAAAATTTGCAAAAGCTCCAATCATCAGTATGAAGCTTTAAAATTAAATTAAAATTGCTAGTCCGGTAAAAGTACAAGAACGTGAAAAAGCACTAATATCGCGAAAGTGCAACCCTAAAATGTGTAAAATAAATTGCCAGGAACGCAGAAAGTCGCAAAACTCTCAAAAATGTTCTTTCGTCGAAAAAATAGGAAAGGCACAAGAGTAAGCAAAAGTTTCCTTTATCTAAAATGAGCAAAAAAGAAGAATAAAAATCTGTGATAGATTTTTGCAACAAGTTCCCATTAGGATCCCACTTGCGAAGAGTTGATGTTAAATCATTAATTTGGGAATGGGTTATCCCAACAAACTCCCGGTCAAATCCCAAATGAGATAAACTTTTTTGGTTTGCCCCATTCATTGGAATATTTTTCCACTTACAATTCTTTTCAACTAAAATGTTATGATCTTAGCCTAATAATTCCTTTAATTTGAAAAAAGTAATTGGAAGCTTATTACACATGAAATAGGTCCTCATTTTCAAAACGGTCTAAGTCACAAAAATAAATAACAAAGGAAAACTTCAAAATAAGAAGAAAAGGCGTGCGTTGCCTTTGTCCGGGCTTAGTTATCATATTGCTTAGGTATATGCAATAGCAGATTCATGGAAACATTTTGTTTTGCCAAGGCTTTTCTCCTCTGCTATGTAGCGAATATCAAACTTCGTGGGTTAAAACTTTTTTTGGTTGGTTTCAAATTCTGCGTGTGTCATATAAATGGTTCCAAAAGAAAACCTGTGCCGCTGTACGACTTACCAGAGAATAAAAGCCCTCAAGGACGGCCAGATGCTAGCTAGATAAGAAATCTTTACTCAGAGAAGAATCGATTGAGGGAAAAAATCTTTTATATTAATTATCTAAATTTTGCTAATATGACTTCTAAAAAAGCCAATAATTTGTACTGTTCATACCTTTGAAGTATTTAATTAAAAATTCGTTCCTTAATTTTTTTTCCAAAAAGAACAACAAATGAAGCAAAAACGAAGACGTAAGTTTAGGTTTTGTAACCACTTTTTTCCTTATTTATCAACCTGTCTAATATGCATATTCGAAAAATATCGTTTTTTGTTACACAAAAAAAAAATCCTGTAATATAATATAACTTCATTTCATATTTCTGCAAAATCTGTAGATATTTTTCTCACAAAATTTAATGTATACTTCATAATTTTTCAAAAAAATAAAAAACTTGTTTCCTTCTGCAGCCTTTTATCAATTTCATTACTTCTATTACCAGCAGTCTGAAAAGTTTAAATTTGATTTTGTTTATATTAAAACTAAAAAAATAAAAATCACAACATACAAGCAAAATTGCTATTCTCTATATATTGCCATTAAAATCAAACTATTGATTTTTTGTTGTGAAATACTCTACAATTCAGTTTAAAAAGTTCAATTTATAAAACTTTTTTTTATCTGGCATTCTGTTATGAAATCTCAGTACCTTTTTTGCATACCAGATGGTAGTATATTTATCCCAACGAACAAAAGGTCAAACAATTCACATATAGAGGTTTTATCATATGTTTTATATATTATTTTTAGTGCAATTTCAGACCAATTCTAAAATTAATATCAAACTTTAATGTAATACTACATTCAGCTTAAAATTTTTGATTTTTTTAAGTTCCAAAGAAATAAATAAGTAGGGGACACGGTTGACATTGCAGGCAATATCGTGAACTCCCTTCTAAATTCAAACTCAAAGCGCCAGAAAATTCATAGATTTTTTTTAATTTGGTCAACTCTATATCTCGAATCGCTTAACCAATTTAGATAAAATTAGCAGCATTTGACGCAATTTTTCAAAAACTAAAAATTGATTATATATGAAAAATCATCGATTTATCAACAATTTTAGAGTAATTATAAAATAAAATTATTTTCTAAATACTTCGACAATAATATTCTCGATCGACGTACTTTTTTAAGGTTAAGATCACATTTAATTTGTATTTGAACGAAACGGTGGCTTCATGTCTATTTAAAAAAAAAGCATATGCGTATTTTCATATATCCTTTTAATTAAACATTTTTCGCTAAATTAAATTGAGAAAAGAATATTGGAATAGCTAATCATCAGAATAATAGAACGAATCGGTACTGATCTCGAGCGAGCTTTACCCATGTTTTTTGTTATATTTTACCAGTTGCCAAGATGGGTACTAGTCAGTGTGTA
Source organism: Panzeria rudis (assembly GCA_956483635.1). Lineage (NCBI taxonomy): Eukaryota > Metazoa > Arthropoda > Insecta > Diptera > Tachinidae > Panzeria > Panzeria rudis. Next base: position 48,806,330 of record OY101448.1, on the reverse strand, counting down.
GGAATACCAAGTTTTTAACAAATAGTTATAACACGAGAGTTTACTTAAAACTTTTTATATTCAATTACAAGTTAGATAAATTTTGGATAGTACGAAATTCCAAATTTCTGACGGTTATTTATTGCAGAGATAAAACTGTTTTTATTGTGATTATCTCATCTTTTGTAGTACATACAATTTTTATTATTAGTATTCATATATGACGCGTCGCACAGTGGTATCGTTTCATACATTTGGCGCAGAATATATTAGGAGTTATCGTAGAGAGATAAGATTTCGCACGTTTGTTTATAAAAATTAAAAATATTGTTGATATCGGCGCAAAGATTCGTGTCCTTCCCATATGTCGTTAAGTGAAAAATGTTATAACTACTAAAGTAACAGTTATCAAATACGCTTTTTATAGCATCCATATCGCTGGGACCCAATTTTGTCTTATTAAAAGAAGAGATACCTTTTGCTGAAAAATGGCATTACTGTACGAAAATCGGTATTTTTGTCAATTGTGTGTGGTGACTTAATTGTGAATAAAATGAAAAGTAGTGAGTCAATAATTATTGGACTACGTGACCCCTCTTAGCCAAAGTGGACTATTTACAACATGGGCCTATTTAATGCAGTCATGGACTATGCTCATTTGCCAACAATAGCTAGCTGTTAACCGCGTTTTAACATCTGGAATCCTTAAAATACGAACAATTGATTTTTCTATCGAATAGGGACATAGAGTGATTCTAAGACTAATCTGATGTAATGCAGGCATGTACTATGTCACTTGCGAACAAGAGCTTGTAGTTATGTGAAAAGTACTCGCGTTTTATCGGGTGGGTTGGCCCAGCCCTAGTACATCGTAATTTTAAATCGGCCATGTTTTCTTCATACATTTGGGTTACCTTTAGACTAGTCTAGTCCCTTATATAGTATACTTTATGTGCGTGTATAGACTAGTTGCGTTATCTGCAGGATATACATGAAACTAAAGCGTAATATATTATTATGCTACTTAAGTTATGATGCCGCTAACAAGTTTATATTTCTTAACAGCTGTTGTTGTTAAGTTTATTTTGTCCCTATCTATATTGTCTTTCAGCATTCTCGAATCATCTTGTAACCTCTCGTCACTGTTTCCCGAAAGTTGCGTTTCTGTTATTTTGAATTCTATCAGCTATGGTTTATTGACAGGTGCTGGCAATGATATTTTGACAAACATAGGCAGTGTCGTATTTTAAGTGCTACCAAATATAGATTGTACTGTCAACTTGTATATTTAAATTTGAAACTTAATTTTCATATCATAACAATATCAAAAATTAAATACCGTATTTCAATAAATACGCTACTAAAATGTTAGCAGCGAAAACAATTTACATGCATGACTTACTGAGTTGCATGAAAATTTTCATCAGTTGTCGCTATACAATATTTGAGTTATTTCACTAGATTGTTTTGGTGCAAAATGTAGCTTCTTACGAAAACCAAATTCTATTAGATAAATTTAACGTAGTTAATCTGGATTTTAAATGTTACCCGACTGGTCAAAAATGTGGGTAGGAGAGCGGATTTTCTAAAAATAGTAAAATTTTCAGAAGCATTTTATTTACCTGCATGAAAATAGTACCAAACTTCATTTTTAAATTTTCATTTCTTTAATATTTATAAAAAAATATAGCAATCTTCCAATGTTTAAAAAATTTCAACCGAATCGATTATTTAATGGAAATTTTGTATAAGTTTTCAAATCCAAAAAAGGTATGTAAAGAAAATACGAATAGCTAATTTTTTAAGTTTTCTCAGTCAAATCACTTAATTATTTTCCAGGATGATCTAAATTAAGAAACAACATAAAAGTACTAAATCTGTCCATTGGTATATAAAACATATACATATACTATGGATTTGAAATACTAAAAAAATTCCTATAAAACGGACATCTCAGGTGACATTTGGGAAGCGTGTTTTAAGTGTATTTACTATACACAGTACTAGTTTTTGCTGGGATCTGATGTAAGCTGAACCTTCCATACAATCAAATTTTTCTTTATCTGTTCAGTTATAGCATGCTTTAGAATTCCTTTTTTACGGCCCTTTTCACAATTTACGATTAAAAATTAACATGGACTCTAACGGCAAGTTCGGCATACAAAATTTGTCATTAAAGTACACTTAACTCTCAATCATACATTGTTAAAAGGGTCGTTAATAAAATAACTGAATCGAAAAATTACTTTGAACGATAATCATGTCGCGCTTAGAGTACGCCAATTTATTTAATGATAAAAATATGAAAAACAGCAACTACAAAAAATCAAAGTAATTGAGATTAACGTCCCTTGTTACAAATTACTTTTAAAAAATTTCAAATATATATCATATTCAATTTTATTATAAAGCGTTTGTGTTTGCTGGTATAATCTTGCATTTTTTAGTATTTTTTATTAAATAATTTACTTACGCAATGTACAATGTCTGCCATTCCATCCTTGTGAGCAAACACATGTGCCATTTTTACATTGGCCATGTTCAGAGCATCTGGCATCGCAGGGCAATTGATCGCAAAGATTTCCAGTCCAACCAGGATTACAGCGACATTTTCCAGACTCGCAAACACCATTGGGACCGCAATCTAAGCTGCACACAGCTGTAAGGAAAAAATAAAAGGAAAAAAATTTAATAAACATAGACATGGCAGTATTTAGAAGCATATTTAAAGAGTTTGTTTACAAATGTGAAATTAACGGATTTGTTTTTAGAGTTTCAACTAATATACATATGGAGCAACGTATAACTGAATTTTTATTTTTTGTATAACTGCCTAAATAGTTTATATACATAATACTGTAATATATTTGCCTAATTCAGATCATATTATGAATTGAACGTTGCATAAATATTGCATAAAACAGTTTCTATTAAAATATCATCCAAATGGTAAATGCAGAAAAAGGGTTGAACGCAAAATGAAAGTTATGAGGGGGTAAAACAGTCTGAGTGCTTTCCTGTAATATACACACTGCATTTGTAGGCCTGGGCTCAAATCGTCACATCCGTGATCGTATCGGCAATCGTACTAAAATGAATTATGTGACACGTCAATCGTATAAACTCTATGGGATTATAGTACGTTCACGTATGTCATAATCCGAAAATGGTATTTTTACGTGACGAGTTGTACGTTCACGGATGTGACGATTTGATCCCTGAACTGAAAATACAAATGTTATTTATTCAATTTATTTGTTCGCTGTTTATTACTAATTTGCTGATACCGAAACTTTACCAAGATCTGTAGCATACAAAATGCAATATAAAGGTAACACTTAGCTCATGTCTGATTTGACAGAACAACGCCGGGAAATATTGCGACATTACTTTGAAAATCATGGTATTGTTGCAGAATGTGTGAGAAAATTGCGTATGTAATTGGGTATGTAAATGGGTATGTAATTGGGTATGTAAACAAGCAAAATTGTCGCATCTGGGGCACAGAAAACCCGCACACATACATTGAAAAGCCGACGCACCCAAAACGATTCAGTATTTGGTGCGGAATTTGGTCCAGAGGCATAATTGGGCCATTTTTCTTCGAAAATGAGCAAGGAGTGGCCGTTACAGTCAATGGCAATCGTTATCGGACCATGTTGAACGTATTTTTGTTCACAAAAATTGAAGAGGAGGATATTGGCAACATTTGGTTTCAACAGGACGGCGCTACGTGCCACACAGCCGAAGCTACACTCGATGTTTTGCGCCCTGTTTTTTAAGATCGTATTATCATCCGCAGAGCTGATGTCGTTTGGGCACCTCGGAGCTCCGATTTGACACCGTTGGATTATAATTTGTGGGGTGCCGTCAAAGATAAGTGTTATGCCGACAAGCCAGAGACAATTGACGCTTTAAAGGACAATATTCGTGAAGCCATTGGTGAAATACAGTTGCACACAATCGATAATGTGCTTAAAAATTTGACCGATCGTGTAGGCTACTGCATGGCCAGCCGAGGCAGCCATTTGAATGAAATTGTTTTCCATTATTAACCGGAAGGATTGTACTTTCAAATAAAAAAAGATTTTTGAAAAAATATTCAGTAGTTTTTTTATAGCATTTTCAAAAAAAAAAAAGTTATCTGGCGGACCCTTTATAAAGAGATATAAGCAATACCTTCGAAGTTGTTAAGACACAGAAGGGGCTGTATGCAATTACGTAATATTAAGATCCAGTGGGCATTTATGTAAATAACTTAATATGATGGAGCAGCAAGACTTTCTATTAAAGTCCCTACTTTGAAGCAAAGGGATACAAACTGCAAATCTAAAAAAGAAGCGGGAATCAACACTTAATACAAATATCTATCACTCTACATAATATTAAGAGCTGCATATGATTTCAAAAAAATTTCTGTATTAAAAAGCGAAAATATTAAGTATAAAATGCGTAAGAACCAAAAACTATGAAGCTTAATTACTCTGAAATTTTTATTTTATTTTTTGCACTTGTACCCCTCAACCCTTTATTGGTTGCTAATAATTTGCAAGTCTTTGCTTCTTACAACCGGAAGATGTAGCCCCAAAAATCAAGAAAGGTCTTGCATAAATTATTCCATTTTAATAATTTAAAAATTTCTTTAATATGTCACCATCAATACATTTTATTATATTGAATATCGTCGGCTTAGAGTGCAAAGCTGCTAACCCCGTTTCAGAAAATCTTAATGTCTTTGTTGAAAATTAATTTTAATTCCTGATTGCTAGTTTAAAATGGCCTATTATATATTTTATTTATTTCAGAACAATGCTGTTTGTTGAATTAACAAAATAATTTGTTACTTTTGAAATCGCCAATAATAAATATACCTATACACAGTTTTCTTGTATGAACTCTTCAATTTTTTGAATGCCAGTTAGCAGGTTTGCACTCTAGACCGACGATATACAAACGTATAATAAATTCCAGACAAATATCAATAAATGTCTACACAATTTCAATAAATTTTAGTTGTGTTTGAAACTCTTAAGCTTAAGGTTTTATTAATGTGAGAATATTAAAGGTAAAACATCATCATTAACAGTCCTACTTGTACTAAATATATATGTATGTACATTAGGGTTTAACTTGATTCGACGAAGAAATCTAAATAATTTTACCGTAAAAGCTATGGGTATAAAATGGATTTAGTGCTTGCGGAAAATCCAAAATATATTTTAAGTGGCTTACATAGTGCGTATATATTCGGAGGAGGTCGTGCGCAATCACTGGGCACGACCCCCTCCGAATATAAAAAAGTTGGTAGTTCAGTCTGGTTCAACTAACATTTATTTAATATTTTATTATTACATTAAATCTGTGACAATAAAGAATTAGTGCTTAAATCAAAATAAGCAAATTTTCAGTTAGTATAACCATAGTATTCTCCACATTCAAAAGTACATCTGAGCAAATTTTCATTTATTTTGTACGATTTTTCAAGAAGTAATAGCGTATCTATTTTTTAACTCGTAATCTCATAAGGAATAATTGCTTAACCCAAGCTATCCGGAAATATGTTTTGTTTTAAATTTAAATAAAAGTTATTAAATCTAAACCTATAGCATGTAAGAATGTTAACTTAGTACGTAAAAGTTTTATAGGCCGTTACCATGTGGTCACGTTCAGCACTACATAGGATTTTTTGTTCAATAAATATGTGTTCAATATATATGTGTTTTTATTGCAAAATAATTACAAAAAGTACTATAAATATGTAAGTACGTATATTTTTTAAATTAAATAAATCGCTATCAGGAGACCACATATATCGATATCTTCATGACTTATTATATCCCGTTACGAGTAAGTTTTCTTGTTAAACTCTCATACTTCTTTCGTTATTAGTGTTTTTTTCGCGTAACACAGCATCTTCATTTGACCAAAAACCAAAATTAGTCTTCTAGTGCACTTATATTACCAAAATTATTCTAATACTTTGAACTTTTTGAAGAAAAGGGGGCTTATCCCTTCCAAGAAGGGCCTATCTACGGCAATGGCTTCAGTAAGTTTTGCAAATTAAGAACATTCTAAATCAAAAATAAATGTGTTCCACAGAATATCTACAATCTAAAGTATTACAAGAAAATTTTCATATAGTGCCTGATGCAAACATATGGTAACGGATATATTTAACGCGTAAAAAGTAGTTGAGATATATATTTTTTAAAATGTTGATTTATGTCAAAACAAAATATGACTATTTGGTTGTATATTTATAATAAAATATTTTTCCTAAGCACAACATAGGACAAATGAAAAGATAACTTACTTGTGCATATAATCCGTTTTTCACAACTTGTCAACTTTTTTTTACGGTTTTTGAAAATACCCACTAACTTTGAGACACAAAACACAACTGCCCTAAAAGCAATTTGTAAATGTAAATGTAAGTGATTTTAAGGAACATTTTTTTTTTCATCTTAATTGCTGTGAAGCTTCTAATGTAACGGTCTTTTGCGTTACCACATGGGTGCGCCCGGACAATTTGGGTTAATACAGTTTATAATATATTAAATTTAAAACTGAATATTTTCACTATAGCAGAGAGAACCATATATTCCTCACTTAAAAGAATCGAAGAACGAAAAGTCAACATTAAATGCAATAGGAATAAATTTCTAAAAATCCACTTGAACATTTAAAAAACCTCTCCTACAAAGCTATAAAATATGCCTTAACCCTTATGTGCGCACCTAGGTACCCGGGTACCTTTGGTGTGTTCAACCAAAATTTTTTAATTGAAATTAATGATCTGCATATCTGAAACTTTTGGAGAACTTCTAACTTTCAAAAAAGTTTGTATTTTTGCAGCCGTATAGTTAAAAAAAATTTTGTAATTTACGTTAGAGACCAATTTACTCTTAACACCCTTAAATACGCACCAAGGTACCCGGGCACCTGTACGTGTTTTATATGGGAATGAGGCCATTGTAAGTACTTATATTTGTTGTTAGTTATTAGTAGCTCTGCATAAATAAATAAAAGTCTATATAAACGTGGTAGACGTAGAAATTTCTAATCAAATTAAGCATCATTTATGTGCATGATAAAAAACACCTTCTATTGCGCCGCAAGGTACCCGGGTACCTATATAAAAGCTACGTTGAAAAGAAGTACTTTCGCACTAAATATCAAGTTGAAACCTAGTAAAATATATATGAGATTGGCTACAGATATATATTGTCAATCCCATATTTATTTTATAAGTACATATTTAGTGCGAAAATATTTGTTTTCTACGTAACTTTTATATAGGTACCCGGGTACCTTGCAGCGCATTATAAGGTGTTTTTTTTGCCGTGCACATAAGGGTTAAGCACTTTTTCATTATTGCCACAGAAATTATGATATTCATACGCCACAGCGTATTGATACAAACACTGCAGGACACTGGTAGGTTTTATACGAACTAATTCACAACATATTTTGGAATTTCCGCAAGAACGTAATCGATATTAAACTATTTTTTTTATCAAAAAACTTGAACCACCCTAGTGTACAAACATGTAACAAATAAAACAGAATATAATAAAATATACATACATACAAAAAAGAGAACTTTGGTGAATATAAATTGTAATTTCCTTAAGACATGTGCATTCAAAAAACTTGGTTGCCTAAAGTAACAAAAGTAGTTGGATAAATATATTAAAATAATATTTATAACTAAGGTGTAAGCGTCAACACTTGAGCAACAATTTAAGAAATAGAAGAATTATATTTAGCAAAAATAAAAAGCCTTTAGGCAGATAAAGCAAAATTTTTAAATTGGAAAAATATTATTTATATCAAATTTTCAACTCCAGGGATTAAATTTATATTTATTATTATTACTTTTTTGAGTTTTCTTCAAAATTATACAGACATTAAAACTTAATTTGTAATAAAATTGATTCTTATAAATTTCTAGACTTTTTACAAAATATTATTTGTAATGTGCTTTGCAAGTCTGGTGTTGCAGTGCGCTGATGCGATGTATGTTTTATACAATTTATTATAAAATTAATGAAGTCTGTCTGCTATTCGGTTGCTCTGTCTGTGTAAGTATTGTTCATTTTACAACATACATTTTAATACAGTCTACATAAGATAATATATGGCATTTTAAAATATGATATATGCTTATAAAAGTCGACAAGTATATGTAGCATAAAGAAAATAAGTATAAAAGAAGAAAACAGAAAAGTTGCTGTTGTATTAAGCGAGCCTTTATGCTTTTGCATTATAAAGCAGTTGGAAGAAATTTAATTTGTATAAGAAGTTAAAAAAATTAATATCTAATAGCGCATTCAAATAAGATATAAGGAAAGTAAGTAGTCGTGGTGGTGAACGGGTGAGCTAGAGGGAGGTGCATCCCCTTAAGGTGTCATTATTTAGTTTTGCATAAAAGAGTTAAAGCAGACAAAAATTCATACAAAAAACCTCCGCATTATTTTCACTTCAGATTAACATTTATAGAGTTATAAACAAAAGAAAAGCAAGAAAATTTAAAAAAAAACTGCTTTAAAATCATCCATAAATACTGCTTTACAAATTTAAATTTTTGGAAAGCTAAGAATGTCTGATGCATTTTGTATTGTAACTAAGATGTGTATCATATGCATTCCACAATCTGTCTTTAATAGTAGAGAACATCACTAAATACCGTAAGCTTTTAGTTTTACCGCTCTACCACGCCCACGTAAAACATCTTAACATCAACCAATACTTTGATTTCCTTAAGTCAACGACAGAGTTCAATCCAGGCCTACCGTCCTTAAACCCTACAAAAGGTTCCACTTCACAGTACACCAAGATGGTCTATCTTCAAAATAAAAGCTGTTGCGGAAGCTTTTACCTTGGGTTTGAGGCTGAGCGACGACATCGATGAAAATCTTTGACCTGCTTCCGCTGCCTACGTAATCAAAATAATTTTTGTAAATGCACAAAAGGCTGTGGGACGTGTCTTGTGTTAAATATCCCTGTACTAGATGACCAATCATCAGCAAAATGGAACATTGATAATGTAATCTAAGGATATGATGAGATACAATCCTTCTGGAGTAAAACATCCCCTACAATAATTGTCTGTCTTCACAATATCATATTATCTTAGTACTGCATATTATTATTGCATTACTTATTAATATTGAAATCATTCATAAGTTTAATAATATGTAAATAAAACTATTTTTTTAATGTTCTTGTTTTTTCTTGGGCTTATAAAAATAAGGATTTACACAGGTCAACGAAAAAAAAATTTTTTTTGAGCAAACCTATAACACTCCTAAGCAGTTGAATGTGCTAAGAAAAGACTGTGTCCTCAGGTGTTTCCTATCGCACTCAGATTTTTTTAATAATAGTTTATTGAATTTTTTAATTTTTAGGTGAAAAGTTTTACGAAACAATATTCGGTGGCTTAGATATAATTTTGTAATCAAATTTTGGTTTTTCCTATTTACGAAATAGGACAAACATGTCTCTAGTTATGCACATATTTTCATAACGGTATATCTCGATAATTAGAGCTGATAAAAAAATAACTAAAGAAACAACTGCAAGTTCTAAGGAATGATAAAGTTTACCAAAATTTAAAATTTATTGGCTTTTGTTTGTTTTTTTAATAGTTGTGGGCTTTTTCGATATTTTGTTACTTATTTTGTTAAATATGCGTAATAGATAAAAGTCTGTAATGCAAATGCTGTTGGAAACTTCAGAAACAATAAGTGAATAAGATTTCAACCGTTAGTCAGCACGTGAAGACGCGGTTCCATGGGCGTGAAATTGTTGCATAGTAATTATTCCATCAAGCTTCAACTTTTTGAGGGGTGAGACAAAAAATATTTTGATTTGAAGAAAAAAACGGACCACTTAATGGTGGTGGCATTATTTATTGCATCAGCTCCGCAGCTTGGTTTATAATTGAGTTATCCAGAGGACTTCAACTAAATAAAGTAAAACGGAATGTCCGACAACTAAATGGCGCCCAGATTTTCGAACAAAAGTTAGGGGACCAAACTTTAGGCAAACACTTTCAAACATAAAACAAATTTGAGAATAGGCTTACAAATGACAGACTTTCAAATTTCCGCACCGATTTTCAAAAAAATGAGGGTACAATTAGGGCAAGTAAACATTTTCCAAAAAAAAAAATAGATAATAACTTTGAAAATCGGTTGACAAGCAACAGAGCTATGATTGGGTGGGAGGACGGGGGTTGCAAACTTCCCCACCGATTTGCGAAAAAAAATATTAGAACAAACTGCAAGCAAACCCTTTGAAACAAAAAAAAATTTGAAATTCGGTTGACAAAATGATAGAATTATGCATAAGGGGATGTAGTTTCCCCCTCCGATTTCCGAAAAAAGTGTATGAAACAAAGTTGCAGGCAAACCCTTTTAAACGAAAATTGGTTGACTTTTTGAGCGGTGAGACAAAAAACATTTGGATTTGAAGAAAAAAGGGACTCCCTAATGGTGGTGTCCATTATAAATATATTGCATCAGCTCCGCAGATGTAAACGTTTGGAAAACTCACTGCTTAGTAGCAATAGTTTCAAACCAACGTCATATGACACAGCTGGGGCTTACAATTTAATTAGCTAGAGGACTATTATCAAAAAAGGATAAGCCGGAATGTCCGACAACTAAATGGCCCCCAGATTTTCGAACAAAATTTAAGGGACCAATCTTCAGGTAAACACTTTCAAACAAAAAACAAATTTTGAGAATCGGCTTACAAATGATAGAGTTTCAAATTTCCGCACCAATTTAAAAAAAGTAAACCATTTCAAAAAAAAAAAAATATTTTTAAAATCGGTTGACAAATGATAGAGTTATGCTTGTAAGGGAGGAAATTTCCACACCGATTATCGAAAAAAAATTGTGACCCCAAAATACAAGTAAAATCATTTAAACAATACAATAATTTTGAAAATCAGTTGACAAACGACAGAGTTATGCTTGGCTGGGAGCAGGTGGTTGCAAATTTCCCCACCGATTTTCGAAAAAAAAATATGGGACCAAACTGCTAGCAATCACTTTAAAACAAAAAAAAAAACAAAATTTCAAAATCGGTTGACAAATGACAGAGTTATGCCTGGAGAAAATTTTGCCCTCCGATTTCCGGAAGGAAATATAAGACTAAATTGCAGGCAAACCCTTTTAAATAAAAATTGGTTGACAAATTACAGAGTTATGCCTGTACAAACCCTAAAAAAATTTATATACACACGAATAAATAACCTCCTTATTCTTAGAAGTCGGCTAAAAATAAGTATAATATATAGAATAATAATGAAAATTCATAAAAATATATCAATATTAAAAACAACTATATAATAATAAAAATAATTTTAACCCTAGAACGTTATACTTCGTCGAATCGACGACGCATGTTAGAATTTTTCAGTTTTTTTCTGGTAAATATACTTATTTTATGTCCATTTTTCGTACAGGACTTTAGGTTGTCGTGCTTTAGGTGTGTGCGAATTTTTAGCTTGCTCTGCTTTGAGAAAGTTGTTTTTTTTATTTGCGTCGTCTAAACGACGAGGTATGACGCTTGTTTAACTTTTAGAACTTTCGGATGTGTGTTTCCAGTGCTTCGTTGGTGGTTGTTTGAGTAGTTAGCTCTTAGTTTTTAAGTCTATAATAAAAAAGGGAATTAAACTTGATCGACAAAGAGTTTGAAAGTTTTTTTAGATGTATGACGGGCAGTATGAGTTGGACCTTGATGATAACGGCATATATGACATAGAGTAAGAATAATACAAAAGTTCATCAGAAATTGGATGTTAAGTAAAAGATATCACCGTAATAGTTCAGGACGATTTATTTTTAAACATTTTAAGAGAGAAACAAACTTGAAAAAACCTTAAAGCTAATTAACCAATGTTGTATTACAATTGATATTCCAGGATAGGCATCAGATGGGCAATCTGTCAATTTTATAGTATAATTAATACGACTAATGACTACATATTTACATTATTTACGCTTATAACATATTTCAAATAAAGGCAAAGATTATAAGTCAATACAAATTCACCAAAAGTGCCATTTTGTCAACATTTAGAATCAGGTGATTGATAGCCTTGAGGTACCAACATTAAAAACATTGATACGCGAGAATATTAAAAATAAATCGCCGAATAAGGAAGAAAATAATAAAACGATGCCACTAGGGTCAAAATACCAAAAGCGGGAGTAATTTGCTGTTTGGCTTTCTTGTAAACTGCGGTTGGAAATCAAAAAATGTGATGAAAGCCGGCATGGGGAGCCCCGAAAAGACTTTAATGCCTCTTATATAAAATAACGACTGATGGTCTTGAAAACGTGTACCGATCTTCTTTAATATATCAATTTTTGTATTTAAATACATTTTATCGTCTATATGCTTTTAAATTTTTTATTTTCGATAATTTTTAAGCTCTGTTTTACAAAATAGCCCGAGTAATGTACTACGGTAAAAACATAATTTATGATTAAATAAACATTAAAAATTAAGTAATATTTTGTTATATTTCGATGATATAAAAACAAATATTTAAAAAAGCTCAACATTAAATTTTTTTGCAAGTGGGTCATTTTTACTGCCACTTTTAATAACACCGTCGTCGATTCGGCGAAGTATAACCTTTACGCCATAAAAATAAGTATGACTTTCTAGGGTTAATAATAAAAAGTTAATCGTTTTACTGAACTCAATAGAAAATTACATGTTATATTATTCTTTTTAAGTATTAAAACTAACCATTGATGCGTTTACGCATCACCTGATATTTCGCAAACGGTAAAAGGGTGACCTAAGTGTATGGCCTATTTCAAATTTCATGCAATTGTCTTCACGGGTTCGGGTAGTGACAAGAAATGGGTTAAAAAGTTCAAAATTTTTTGGTGCAATACATTTTAAACAACAAAAGTAAAACTACATGATTTATTATTTTAATAATAAAACAAAGAAAAAAATATTGAGGTGAACAAGCCATATGAACAATACCATCAAAAATAAAATGGGCACTTTGCATATTTAAAAGGATATAATTGAGTTATATAGTTGCCATTTTTTTTTCAAACTTTTAAATAAAAACGTTTTTTGAACCTAAAATCAATATTAATCGAATTTCAAGTTGGTACGAGTAGAAATAAATTTAAAGTTTTTCATATACTTTGAAATCATTTAATAAACACACACTCACTCACACACATTTTTAAAAAGTATGCTTCACTTTTCACTAGAAAATAAAAAAAAAACAATAAAACCCATAAAAAGCTTTATCAGCGTCACTATATTTTTATAAGCAATAAATAAGTAAAGCATATATTGTATAAAGAAATACTTCATGAAAATGACATTTTATGATAGTCACGACGGGTTCTCCTTTACTCAAAACTATACTTGCTGCCAATATATGTTTAAACTTATCGTATGATAAAATAACCACAAAAGGCAGAAACTTATGAGGGTGTATGAGCACACTGTTACAGGGGCATAAAATCACTAAAAAGTTCCTGCGAAAGTTATACAGCGTGTATATACATCTATTATATAGTAAATTTAAAATATATTATTTTCATGGTAGAATTATACTTCAGGTAGTAGCGAAGCTACAACAACCCAACAACAGCAAAAACAACACGGCTCTTTATTGTTGTTTATGTTCGAGGTTGTCAAAAAGCACAAAAGAAAATTTGAAAAAAAATTTATATGTTCACATGTGTGTGTTTACCAGAGACTTGCGCCGAGACGGCTGAGCCGCGGCTAAGCCGAGCCGCCGACTAATTTCCACAGCCGCCGCCGATTTATCTTGCGGTTAAAATCGGCTTCATGGAAGCCGCCACCGACGATCGTTTTTTGGCTCAAAAACGGCTTAAAATAATCCGCCCATTGCTTTTTTTAATTTCCACTTCTACTTTTTTATGTTTTTTTTTCATAATTTTTGTTCAAGCATTATTTTAGTAATTTGCAGTCTACACCCAACTTAACATTAACTTCAAGTTAATGTTAAGTGTAGACCGCTCAAGTTAATGCTTTTTTCAGGGTATAACATAGTTGTTAGTGCAATTGTTTTAACAGCGCAGTAATAACTCCAAGTTACAACAGCATATCAAGTTAGGAACAGAATGCTGTTCCTAAGTTGATATGCTGTTGTCATGTGTTGTGCATTTTTACATACAAAGTGCTCTTACTAAGATAATATGAAGGACATAGTCAAATTAGAAACCACATTATAAAATAAGAATTGCGTTCCCTCTCATACAATCTTCGTAATGTTGTTGTATAGTGACGGGTCTAGTTAGTAGTCTATGGTTAGGTGGAGACATAGAGTAAGATAACGAAAAATATTTTTGTATGCATTACTCTGCGATCTAGGCTTGTGAAAAAGCTTGACATTTAGAGAAAAAAAGCTTGATTTACTAAGACGAACTGCCAAAAACTGTCAAAAACTATTCGAAAGAATAAATATTCATTATCCGACTTAAAAAAGGAGAAAATTATCAATTCGTTTGTATTTCTTATGTGTTCCTTCAGGGCTCTGCCATATACGATTCGAGTTAAATTTTTTTTCTTTATTTGGATTATATTACTTACTTCCTAATGGGTCCTGTTTTTTATTTCATAAGAATTTTTATTTTTTCCCACATATATTTAGTATTTCTTTACTTTAATTTGTTTGCAAAAAAATAATGAAAAAATTAAATTTCCATTCAAATTAATTCTTATCATTAATTCGGGAAATTACATTATTTTTCTTTCTTTACAAACGCATTATTAATAGGAATCGAAAATACAAACGAAGTTAATTTATGAAGATTTCCTCTTCGTCCAGTTTTTAAATTAGAATATATTTAGTCATTAGAAATATCTTTGAGAAGAAGCTCTTAATCTGTATATAATTTATTATTTTCTATAGACTCGACGAATTTCCATTGATAGTTCCCAGCAAACAGCTTTTTGCAAAAGTGAAAATTACATTTAAAAATTTATTAGAGAAAGACTTTCATTGTAACCCAAAGCGTATTAATAGCAAGTGGCCTTATTAGTACGACAACAACTGGACTTCACCTATCTGTCATGTGAAATGCATATATAAAAAGTTTTTATTTAGTTTTTTTACATAGAGTTTGACATTTTGGTAAAGTTCATTTACAATAATAAGGCCACCTGGTATCAATTCGCCTTGCTTTAGCCTATGTCTATACGTGATGAATTTTTATCATGACAAATGTCAAACTTTATATTGAAAAATAACCTGCTTTATCTTATCTGTTTTTCCGATATAGAATTTGCCATTTATCATGATACAAATAAATCAGGTATAGACGTTTGTTTCAACATACATAAATTATAATGTATTATATATCCGAATAATTCTAGCATGATTCATGAATTAGATTCCAACGGTAAATTATATAATTGATGTTCATGCATAAAATTGCGAACAGAGAAATTAATTTTTAGCTTGACAAATAGCTTTTTAGGTTGAATCTGGACAAGCCTTAAAAAAGTTTGACAATCAAGCCTTTGCTTTATTTTTCATAACAATTTAAAAATTTTTGAGAGGCAAAGCAATGCTTAATTTCTATGCATTTTGTTTGGTGAAGAATTGGTATGAAAAAGAAAAACTAATTTAACAACAAAATGAAAATTTTCACTTTTATTAAATGTCCATGTGCATTTTCAGCCGAATTTGAGCCGCCGCCGACTATTTTTTCCCAGCCAGCCTCCGCCGATCAAAACCCCTCGGCGCAAGTCTCTGGTGTGGGTGTGTGTTGGTATAACATAAACAACTTTTGACAGAGTCGAACCCAAAAAAAAAAAAGTTCGTTAACGCTTCACCACTACCTGTATTATTCTACCATGATTATTTTATTAGCCAAAATCATAAGGAAAAATTATCAGAAAAGAATTGGTTTTCATTATTTTGACTATGTCTGTCAATTTCATGCATCCATCTTAGGTAACACGAGTAGATGTATGTGTAGTAGTATAAACTATTACCACAAAAAATTCACCTCTCTTTAATAAGATTTATTATAAAGCGTAGTGCAAGACGATTGAGCGGAGTAAAGTGTAGAAATCGGGTTTCTGTTGCTGAATACTGTTTTTTGTATCTCTGTATTTGAGAGCAATTGCATGAGTATGTCTATGTGTTTGTTTGGTATTTTTTTATGATAAATGATGCATTTCGGATGATACCAACCAAATACTTTGCAAAAAACAAGAAAAAAAGTTAAAAAAAATTCGATTTTATGTCCTTTTAGAAGTAGAAAATTTCAACTCCCTTTGCTAAATGTTGTCGGTTGTTAGATGTTGTCCTTTTTTTGTTTGCGCTTTATTTTCCCAATGCACATAAATTTTATCAACGTATTTCTCGTCATCAAATTGTGTCTGTTGTCTGTGTTTTCGTTTCGTTTATCTATATTCGTTTATTTTTAAACATTGTTAGTTTGTTGGTATATGTAGCAGTATGTGCCTTGTGGCTTTTAGTTCAATATTTTATGACTAAGCTTTATTTCATCATAACCCACTACTTGTATTACAAGAGCAACTACAGCAAATACTACAGCTACGTTTTTATGTGCAATATGTTTAATGCTGTAAAAAATGCTGGCTGATAGAAAAGAAGTATAAGCCAGCTAGTTGTTAGCTTTGTTGAGTTGGTAAAATTTAAACGCTATTTTATCGAAAGTAACAAAATAATGCGATTTTAATATGGCTGCATTTAAAATGTTTTATTTTCAAAATAAAAGGATTTGCTCTTAAAGAACAGCAAAAACTCTTTTAAGTTAACCTAATAAAACCAGAAAAAAGTTCATACTTTCTTATTGAAAAATTAACAAAAAATATCGTACTTTAAAAACTAATTTAAAAGGATAGTGTATTCCTTAAAATTAAATTAAAAATTAAACATTAAATTAATTCAATGCTGTTATTGGAGGATAGAGCCAGTAGTGTTTATGAGCATTTGATTTGCCCCTTCCAAAATTAAATGCGGTAGAAAAGACCTCTTAAGGAAGTTTATTCCACTGTTCGGCTAAAGAAAAAATTTTCTCTGTAATGCAGAAAGGAACGTACTCTTAATAAAAAAGCGACTTTCCCGAAACTCCAGTTACCTGATTTCATTGAAATATATTCCATTGTAGTAACGATAATAAAGCGATACACATCGCACGTTACGTTGATGCTCCAGCGTGTCAAAACAGTTGGCTACTCTAATGTCACCGTAGTTTGTAGTTTGATGAGACCCAGTCTACAGCAACTCGTATAGTTCGATCCCTGAGAAAGCTCAATATAAATCGAGAGAAGTCATCACCGACAACAGAAGAATCAAGTTTTGATAAAAGTGCACCATTCGACACTATAGCAAACGGCTTAGAAATATCTAGATAACATCACATTCCTTTCGGCAAAATAGCATTGGTGTTACGCTGGCAAACTTTCAACACGATAGACATTCACCAGCATGATAAAAAGTGCTGAAGAGAGTTGCCAATGGACATGCTAGCATCGAAGATCATTGTCTCCTGCTCTGTGCTGGAATATCGTACGCCTGAAAATATTTATTTAAATTGAGATTCGCTAAAACCTTTTGAGCTGATACTCTATCAACCGTAAGTGCTTGATTGTTGTCCGGCAAGTGAAAATTATTTGCAAATAAGTCAACCAGAAACTTTTGTTTCACCGAGGAACAGACTGTGTTCGGTACCTGCCTAACCTCACGGTGCTCTTAGTACTGAGTGAAGTTAAGTGTTCACCAACACCGCCGAGGTATCACTGAACCAACCTGTATGACTTGCATGGAACACACTGGTCGCTACTTCTTGTACATGGACGACCCACATTGCATAAACATATTGTTAGATTTTTGAAGCTACCCGTATATATCTTACTACATCGGTAGGTAACGCGATGCAGCCGAGCTCAACTAAGGAATCACCAGCAAGCTAGAAGTCTACCACAAAGGTAGACGACAGATGTAGTGGCCTCCCCAGCAGCCGACCACAAAGTACCACCTTTATAGCCTCTATAGGTTTAGCAATAGCAGAAATAATATTATATGATTGTCCAAAGTCCAACCAGCTACTAGCATTGGTCGAGCATCAGCCATTAAACCAACGCCTCTCCTAGTGATTTTGACAGCAATCGCAACCACCACTCTGACCCCGGAGGAGGACCTCAACCAACAACTGGTCATAGAATCGACCTTGAAGTTTATGGTAAGACGATATCTGCCAGCATATCCATCCCCATAGGAACAAAAGCCTTTTCGCGAACATTATTCCAGATGTTGTTGTGAATAGCGATCATAATCTTGTTGATCCTCTAGAAGGCATGTCATCTGTGGAGCTATGGAGGTCGAGCCTCGAAAGAAAATCCTTAGAGTTTAACTTTTATCGACTTTTGTCTTGTGCGGAAGATCTTTAATGTCTCTTTCCCTTCTACGAGAATCGCATAGGTTAATCCCCTTCCTTTGAAATACTTATATGTACGCATGTTGGTCTATTATTTTCGAGATTGTGTAGTAACATATAAGTTTTATAGGTAGTTGGTTATCATAATGTATGGAAAAACTAATTTGCTTCTTCCTCCTAAAGCACAGGATCAAGGTGTGGTTAGTCACAAAGATACAGAACCGTGGTCCCTGGGGGCACATTGGCAGGACAGTATGAACTTGTGAACTTCTGTTTATATTGCTGCAATTAAATCAATATTATTGCAAACGAAATCATTGCAAATCGCAATATATAAATTAAACTTCGTTTTGAAAATTTACCAGTTTCTGTTCAAACGATATTTATTTGTAGTAATTTATTTATAATTTTACATACATATGCAACTTGCTATAAGTGTAAAATTAAGAATGTTATGTATGGTATTTTTTCCAAAAATTTAAATCTTATGATGGATAAGATTTCGAGCTATGGTTTAGTCGAAGTAGCATGCTGCCAGCGCTTGTTTTGATTCATACATGAGTACATAAGCAGCAATATTTATTGCATTTCTATAAAGTTTATCATATTATAAAAACCTTAAATGCCCATTTAAACTAATAAAAATTTACTAAAATCTTTAAATTTAGTTTTTAATTATTCTTTTTAATATCCGCAAAATACCCATCAGCATTCAAGAAGAAAAAATATAATATCTTATTATTCAAATCTTTAACTTTTCTCATAGCAACATATTTAACAGGTATTTTTGTTTCATGTTTTACATTCCTAATTAATTTAAATTTTTTTAAAGATTCCAACAACAATATATAAGTTCTTACAAAAAATAATCTTCCAAACAACAAATCTTAGTTAATTACCCATCAGTTGAGGCTCGGAAATAATGATTCTTTAAGGATACCAATCTATTAAATATGTTCATTGAAATAATAAAAAAAAATAAACATGTTTTAAGGAAAGTACTTGCAAGTGGCATGTTAAACAAAGACTCTTTCATTTTATACATGTTCAACATTTTACTAAAAAAGACAGGCGGCAAATAGAGTACAAAGACGAAAAAAAATTATATTGAAATATGAACAGTAAACGTGAACACGAACATCAAGTGTTAAACACGAAGAACAGTGTTTAAGAATATATAAAAAGCTAAACTTATTTCGCTACAATAAATCTATAAAATAATTTTTAAAAAGAGCTTTAAAGGTAGTAAGGAAAGGAAATAAAGAAAGAACTGCCAGCACTAACAGAATATTTAAGGCCTTTCTTTGCAGTTCAAAGAATTTTAAGTAAAGTTTCATTTTTAATGAAATAAAAACCTTATTATTTTACTGTTCAAGACCCACTGTGTTTTGATTAATATTTTCTTTTTTTTTATTAATTTTGCTATTTTCTTTCATACTGCTGCCTTTTGTGACAACATGATATTGAGATTTTCTTCTCATCTAGGTTTCTTTACAAAATCATTTCATCGTCATCACCCAGAACTTTTACACAGCAAACTACATCTTAAGTATTTTTAGTTATTTTTATCTTTTATATTTATACACTTTTTTCATTTTTGCTCTCTTTATTAAAACTAAATACAGGTGAATCCCTTTAAGCCTTGTATGTTTAAGGGAGCAAAAATGAATTGAAAAAAAAAGACAAAAGTATATTAGTCTACAGAATATGAGGGCTTTTGTCTGTGCTTAATGTGCATAACCTAAAAAAAAGTTTTAGCTAAATACCTGCATTTTCCTTATTTTTTTATTGAAAAATTCTTGAATTAGTTTGGCTCATTTTTTTTATAATATATATGTATGTAGGAGTGTATGCATATCAGGCATAAAGCTCAATCATTGAGTTTTTACGTATCAGAAAACATTTTCCAAACACTACACAATTGTGCTGAGCTTTTGTTATTTGTATGATGAAAATATATGTCGATCAAAAACTACGTGTGTTCTCCTTTAGATATGCTACAAAATTTAATTTGCCTTTCGCCTGTTAGTACACACATGCATATGGAAAATAAAAATCCCATGCGTGTGTGTGTGTATGTGTTCTTTGAGATAATCATATTCAGTAAGGTTGACTGGCGTCTGTTTTATGTTGTTTTGCTCTCCTTTACCTTCCTTATGTTTTTTAAATAAATGCCCAACAAACAAAATGTCAAATGTTTAAAACATAATGGTTTTATCGTTTGATGTCAAACGATATTCTCAACAGCTTTTCTATATGAGGCTTGAAATTAAAATTTTAATATAAACTGATTTTCACTTGGTAGGCAAAGGATTGACAGATATAAATTTCGCAATTCGATATAAAATCTAAATTGGAATTTTAGTTCAAACTGATTATACTAGCTAGTATGCAGAAAGAAATTTCCTTTATATACAACTTTGTAAAATATATAAAGTATAATGCGCTAAATTCAAATCCATTTTAATTTTTTTACCACTTCCAGATTTTATATAATGAGCTTCACTAATATTTTCACTGAGCTCATCAGTATATTTCACCACAAACTAAACTTTTTTCTTCTTCAAAAACTCATAACAAAACAAGAGGGCCAAAATTTTAAATTTTTGTCATTGATCAGAACTATAGGTACATTAGGAATATAATAAGCCATAAATCAGTAAAATTGATGGACAAATGTCGACTTTATTCGAAATGAAGTGAGGACACTTTATTGATAAAAATTGCGATTTTCATACAACATACATACAAACACACAAAATAAAATTTTTCTGTTGTATGGAAATAGTGATTGTTATCAATTGAATTCCTTCACTTAAATACAATCGATATTCCAATGTTTGACGGATGGCAATTTCGCAATGCGACATCAAGTGTTACTTTCAAGTAATACTGCATTTATCACATAATATTTGCATATTTTTAAGTTTTAATTAAAAATAGTTCCTCAATTCAGGTAGAATTAAATTTTGAATCATTCTCAATTTTATATAAAATCTTTGTTTGCTGGGATTAAACAAAATGTATGCAGACTCTGTACATTATCTCATGTTAAGTTTCTGGTATGTGTATGTATGCTCACCTTCCAAACTTTTTAAACTTTATTATTTACCTAGGATTTACATGCATATATAAGGGTTAATGTACTTTCAATAAGCGTATTTATAGGTATCAATACAAATGAATCTTAAATTTTATATAAAGTTTTGCTTCTTTGATTTTATTAGTTATTTAGTTGTAATATACATTCATTTATGCATAGATAAGTACCTACACAAGTCCATATATTTGAACTTTGAAGGAAAACTTCATGTTCATAAAATTTTAAAGCCGACACACAGTGATGTGTCCTATAGACAAAAAGAAAAAAAAGTGAGTCTTCTTTTGAGATGAAATTTATAGTTTTGCAACAACAACAAACTAACTTAATTGTCGAAAAAAATTGTTTCAGGAAAAACTCATTATGTCGCCAAAAG
Source organism: Panzeria rudis (assembly GCA_956483635.1). Taxonomy (NCBI): domain Eukaryota; kingdom Metazoa; phylum Arthropoda; class Insecta; order Diptera; family Tachinidae; genus Panzeria; species Panzeria rudis. The sequence continues at coordinate 48,784,438 of OY101448.1, read as the reverse complement.
ACGTCGCTATAATCATCCAATTTTTATGTAGTTAGAAATAATATAACTAAATAATTTTTTGAAGCTTTGCAAAAAATTTGCTAAAAGTCCATTTTTAAATATATCTTTAATTTTTTTTTGCTAGAATTACTAAAATATATGCGCAATAAAATACAGTATTAGTTTTGTAAAAAACACTGTAATAAACATTTACAATAGGTCATTGGAAAACATACTTTTTTGTATGCAATTAAAATATGCCAGACGTTGAATAGAGTAGTAAAAAAATATGTTAATTGATTTAAATAACTTCCATTTATTTTGGAAGCTACCCATCTAGAACATAGTGTAGAAAAGATAACCAACTTTTTTCATTTAAGCTAAAAATATGACTTTTTGTACAGTCCAAAAAAGTCATTTATAATTTTATGACTTACGAAAATACCTACAACTTCCTTAATATTCAATAGAATCTTCTCATTTTTTTTATTGGATGACTAAAAACACATATAGTTCTAAATTATAGAACATAGATTTGTCTCAAAGAATTAAGTGCTTTAATAATAAAGCCTAAAATGTGATTTATCTCTTTACTGAAATTGTAAATAATACCAAATCTGTATCTAATATATTTAAAAAATATGTTAATCGATTTTAATTTTTTCTCTTTTATTTTAAAGATTGGGGCTCTTTTATTTTAAAGATTGAGCAAAAGTACCAACTTTTTGCTAGAAATCTTAATATATGCAATTTTCTCGGAAGATGATTTTCTTACAAGTCTTTTGCTGTGTAAAGTAATTATTTTTACAAGCTTCATGCGATCTCTTTGCAAATTTCTATGCCTTGGTCTTCAGAAAACCTTGAGGAAAGGATGTGGCATGAGGACTCGTCAATTTCAACATATTTTTCTAAAAAGCCTTTTTATACTTTATGGGTATTTAAACACTATTTGTTTGATGACCTTTGAAAAAAATCTTCAAGCAAGAAATAATGTCTGTGTTAAAAACTCAGTTATTATTTTCATCCCAGATTTTCTATTACAGAAATTTCTATATAGTATATTTCTGGAAGTGGGAGGTAAACTACACCAAGCCGCATTTTTTCGCCAAATACATTTTTTATACTGTTGGAATCATCATTTTTTCCTCTATACTTGGGTAAATTCCAATAAGCATGCGAAGTCTTGTAGATCTTATGTTTAAGGTATAAGAAGTGTTCTTATCAAAAGAAAAAATTGCATGAAAAATAATTTTTTTTTGATAATAATTTGTGAATAACTTCGAAAGCGTTGATCAAATCAAATAAAAATTGCATAAACTGTTTAAATTTGGTTATACATTGTTTGGTGTGCTTTGATCGAAAACGGGTATACATTTCTCGATATACTAATGTACCTAGGCAAAATATTATATAGCCTCATTAAAAAATCTGCGGGTAATAAGAAAACTGAATACACAGTATTTCCTAGCACATTAAAATGCTTAGGAATGTTTTTGTTTTGTTAAAAAGTTTGTGATCGCTGTCCTATGTAATCAACTTGGCTTTTAATCGCTTAATATAAATTTAGTTCATCAACAGCAAATGAAGTGTTTTTTTTAAATACTGTTAAAAATCCTAAATAATGCTTAATTTGTTATCAAAAACTGTTTTCTCATTAAAAAAATACTCTCCCGCTGACGTGAATATATACGATTTATTAACAAAATATTACGCATATGTTGTTAAATTCGTTTTTCCAAATAATTTTAAATTTATTATACAGTTTAATGAACAAACCAGGTACAGAAAATTATAATTAAAAATGCTAAAGTTCATAATATCGTAAGTATAGCTTCAGTACAAAAGTTATATTAAGTCCACTTAAAGCTTAAATAACTAACTCACCACAGCATCCTATAGTAGTATTTGTAGTTGTAATGTTTATTTTTCTACATGCAAAAACTACCAACAAAACAACTAAATAAAGTATATTTTTTCCACTTAACCTGATTTTGTAACAATCTAAAAATAAACAACATACGGTGTAGAATAATATCAAAGTACTATAACCCACTACATTGCAAACAACATAAAAAAACAAAAACAAAATGAAAATATATTGAAAAAATATGTATGTATAAGAGGACCAGAAAAAAGTTCATAATAAAAATTGCAAAATTTAATAGCAACTCAACAATGTTGAGTACTTTTAACCTAAAACAAGAAGCAACAACACAAACACTGTAGAAAAAAATGGAAATATAGCCATACATACCTAACATGTATTGGGTACAAATAAATTAGAAAAATTTATAAAAAAACACTCGTACATATATACAACACACGAAACATTCAAAACATGGCCACACACGGCCACACTTATAGTATAAGTATTTTATTTGGCGAAGCTGCAATAGAAATATGATACATCTGCCAACATAACCTAGACAACATACCACATCCTATAACAGCATGTTGAAGTTGAACTAAAAATACTAAATAAAACAAAATGTTGAATATAATTTTTTCACGATACAAAAAAAAAATAACACTTAAAGCAAATACAACTCTAGAAAACATAACGTAGAGAAAGCAGAGAAAAAGAACTAAACTTTATACAGAACATGTATCGCGCAGACTAAAAAAATAATAATAAATTTAAGCTCGAACTTCATCGTACATGTGGCAAGGACTGAAATATCTAGCGGTAAAATTCGGTAGTCAGGCCATTTGGAATGTCTCCTTAGACATTGCATAAGATCGGATTCTTATTCTAAGCTTCATGAATGCCCTCTAGGGTGTCTGTTATTTTTTTTGGGATTTATTTTTGAAGGTTTTCATAGAGCAAATTTCCCATACAAATAACGGACACGATAATGTAGAAGGTTTCTAAGGATAAAAGTTAATACAGTTAGCTTTCAATATCCTTGCAGTTTCACAGAGATATCCTGGAACGTATATCAAGAAAATTATATTTAAATCAAATATTATTTTGCGTAGATTAATGGCCTAAAAAGCTTTTTTAGTTTTAAAGTTCAGTCCAGTTCCATTAACCGAAAACGCAAAAAGCGCTTGAATCAATAAAAAAATATAAAACCTGCGATATTTAAAAAATGATTGCGATATAAAAAAAACTAGGTTCGAAAATTCCATGTCCATTTTGTTTCCCTGTTTAGTCAAATTGTAAGTAGTCTTAAGGCGCCCATACATTGTAAACTATTATTGCATATGTAATGTTTGTTTTTAACAACTCTGGCTTTTAAGGTCATTATGTTATTGTAATTTAAGGTGCATATGTTATTGTACATATATTATTGTGGTTTTGAACTATAATATGCATACAAGATACAAAACTTTCAAACAAAATACTGCCTAATTTTCCTGACAGTCAAAAAGTAAATATCACATTACACAATTTCCTTGATTGTACCGCATGATTGTACAGCAAGAATCAAAAGTCGTTTCATTTTGGAAAACATATTGCACCACCTTCGAATATGACATGACATATTATTGTACAATATGAAAAATTGCTCAATGATATTGCAAGTGGGTGGGCCGGGCCGCATTAGACAAAACTCAAATAACTAAATACATAATATTTAAAACAAATATATATTACTCATACGCTCACACTGTCATCCAAAATATTCAAGTATAACTACGAGGAAGATATCAAAAAGTCACGTCTATGCAAAATGTCATAAGAGTCAAAACCAATTTAAGATCAAGTAGATTTATCGATGATGTTAACTTGCAAAAGTTAACCGACAACTTTTTTGGTCCATGAAATTTTAGCTAAGTACACTGGTCTGCATAGAACAAAACTTTCGCGGTCCTATAAATTACAGTATGTGTAATATAAAGAAGTTAATGGTCTACACTAAAATCCGTTTTCAGTTTTTCTATCACCTAAAGGGTCTTGAAATAAAGTAGCTTATTTTTTTTTACCCCTGGCTAAGGAATAAATTGATGAGACAAAAATTAAATATCTAATACTGTACACATACATATACTCGTACATGTATATATAAAATATTTTACAAATGCATGGACTTACACAAACAGTATTTAGAGAGCAGAAGCAAACTATTGTCATTTTACGGCCATGACCAGCACACATGTCAACGTCATTGCTATAGGACACATGAGCACAACAGCTACTAACAAGTATAATAAAAACGAGATAACTGATTTTTACTAGTTTTTATTTGACGAAATTATAATATAATTATACTGAAGGCGTTACTAGCCACGAAATCAAATAGCTAAGAATTATTAAGTACATACTCTTAACTAATTTCGGTTTTTTATTTTGAGGATAGGATAGATTTTTTAACGATTTATTTAACTTTTTCTGCGTATTGTGAAAAATAATAAAGAAGAATACTAATTAAACTATAGTAAAATAAATGTTTTCCAACGAAATTAATAGACAACAATATCAGCTTAAATAGGCTTCCAGACTTCCGGAGCTGAGAGTAGAAATCACTCATTTGCAAAGGTTTATTCTGTAATTCTAAAAAGTCATGAAGCTTTTTAAAATCTACGGATATACTCTACAGAAAGTCAATATAGTACATTTTTTAATTCATTAGGCCCACGCTTTTGGCCACCGGTGACTACAAAGCTTAGCATAAGTTCTGTTAGTCGCGACTAATTACTCCTCAAGGCCACGTTCGAATGCAATTTCAAATGATTAACAAACATATTGGGCAACAGACCGATAAAAAATTCATGAAATTATTGATTTGGGAGTACTAAAAGGAATTCGTAGTGAAATAATACAATTAAAATCTTCTTTAGATTTATTTTCAGTCCATTCACCCAATATTATTACCATATACTCACTGTTAACAACCGCACCTACCCGTGATTAATTGAAGGCAAATGGTTAAAATACAAAAAATATTTAAGTGCCCAATACACGGAAAACTTGCCGTTAAGAATGCCTGAAGACATAGTGGTCTCTATAAGCCTGTTGGAGGCAAAGATTAAGCACTGCTGAAAATTCTACTTCTACATTCTACAGGTGAAATTTACCAAAATTTATTTCGATGATGTGGAGCGGCTATTGTCTAAAAAAAACAAGAGTTTGAACAGAATGTCAACGCTACAGAGACCCACAGCTAAAAATTAGGCTGGAAATTAGGAGGAATATGCCAAACAGCTTAATAAATTACTAGAACTCAAAAAAATACTGCATCCCTGCAAAAATTCCTGCACGAAACCAACGCAACACCACAAATGGATTATTGATTTTGTGACCGTTGGTACAATTCAGCTAGTAATCAAGTTGTATGTTTGTCGCACAAATTATATTATTTAGTGTGTGATCTCATGCGCAGCTTTATTTTTTAATCAACTTGTGTCCAAGTAAAGATCTCTAATTTTATACTGTCCGCAAGTAATACTCAAATTCTATGTTTACAGCAAGGTGATCCCAACAAGAATAAACACGTAAGCTACATAAAATAGTATGCAACAGATACACAAACATTGCGACAGAGTAGTACAACATGGCAAATAATCAAAACTTGTTGATCTTTCGTATAATCCAGACACAACTTAAATATTTTTAATTTATATTTTTTTATTTTTTCTAAAAAGTTTACCCCAAAGTTTTTTGTTTAGAATGATACCATATGGATATATTTGTACCCAATGGTGTATAAAAAATACCTGGGTGGACAAAACTAAATGACGAGGTGGTCCTATATTTTTATCGATGGTAGGCTTAAGGGGTTGAAACCAGCCATTTTCCAACTTTGCAAGTTGATCGAAAGAGGAATTCTCTGAGGGATGAGTCTATTTTTTTATACAACGACCCAAGAAGAGGAAATACGAGGAATTGAATTTTTTAAACAAGGTGATTTCATACTATTATCTATAGTTATATTTTATTTGGAAACAGTTACTTCAAAATTTTCAAATTGTGCGAAATTTTGACTCTTTGAAAGATGAGTCCATTTTTTAGAAAATTGAAAACGCACTTAGGGTGACAATTTTTTAGAACAAATTACTGGTTATTGTTTCTAAGGCCAATTAACATTTTTACTTCCAAATATGAATCGCTAAAGCGACAAAATTAATACGACCTTGCTTTAGTGGTGTATACAGAATTACAATAAAAACTTTACCACAACTTACGTTTGTATCCATATGGATACATGTATAATTAAAAAAATCGTCAGTGCCTTTTTAATTGCTTAAAAAAATTTGTATGCAAAATCCTAAATTAAAGTCTTCTCGACTTATTTGAGTTAATTTTATTTAAAAAAATGTCAATATGTTCGTTTTATAAGTAAAATAAAAAACTCTGTTGTGACCAAAAATAAAAAATGCCTTTTTATTTGTATTTTTTTAAGTGGCTTAAATTAAGTGGCTTAAATTAAGAAATAAGACCTAAAAATTCTGAAAAATAAGTTAAAATTAATGCGGTTCTTGTGAGACGGTTATCAATTTACGTTTATCCATATGGATACAATATAGCGAAAGAGTTAATAGTTATTAAATTATTCGTCATATTGTTTTTCATATTGCAGAATATGTCAACCAAGTATATTGTATACTAGACTCTTGAGGAGAAAATACATATATATTTTTCCATAAAAGTGTGAGTGAATTAAAAACTAAACCCCGTTTTCTAGAAAAACGCTATTTTTGAGTTGTGTTACTATTGAAGTGAACGTGCGATATGTCCCTTAATACATCAAAAGTTACGTATTTTACTTTAGGAAATTCTCAAATACATATTATTTTTATATAAGGTGAAAATTTTTAAATTTTGTGTTTTTTTTTCTAGAAATAACTTTGCGTTATTTGTTGTCTCAGTGCTTTTTGAAATTTAAAAGCCGACAACGCTGTTTAAAGTAAAAAAAAAATAGATTCTCCTCCATAGTATATCCTAAAATGGCGATTGTTACTAATGAATTTTTGCATAGCAAAATTTTTTATTCTATGATATTTCAAAACCGGCACTGCTGGCTAATGAATTTTTGCATAAGCGGCTTTCTGCTGGCCTCAAGGTTAGAAATATATAATAGCATATAAATATGCATATTTGTATCTGTTTTCATTTTTAAAAGAGTGGACATTATAAGGCATTATAAAAGTTGCATAATGTCTATGGGCGTTATGACACATTTTTGATATGATACAATGTCCACGGAAATTCTGTCAGTTGACATTAGGACGGTCCAACTAATTTAGATGACGGGTGTTCTAGTAGGATAGTTAGTACAATTATGTTAGTCTATCTTAGGTTAAGGGTTAGAGTTTCGCCAAAATCTAGAATTTTCTTTTAATCAAAAAAGGTAACGTGTATTGTTATGCACAATATAAAACAAACTTATATTTTATTTTAATAACCCTTGAATTAATATAATACACTTGATATATCTTTAATAGAATTGTTTTAAGATCTTTTAAATATTTAAAATGATTCAAACGGTAGATTTGTGTATATACTAACCTGGAAGTAGGAGCTCAGAGCATTCATATATATACAAAAAAAGTCAGCGTATAACCACCAGCACAGTTATGTTAAAAGAGACAAACACAACCAACCAAAAGTGTTAAATTCTAGGTTTGTGTTATAACCATTGACTTTTACAGCTGGTCTGTAAATGGCAGCCCAGTATGACAATTATGGTTTTATATAAATTTATTTATATTAACATAGTTTTTTGTCTGTATTTGTAAAGTATACTAAATTCTTGGCACATTTGTAACAAACACAATATTTTATATTTTTACGCAACCTTTTGCCTGCTACTCTCTCTTTTGTGCTATATAAGTTTATATGAACTGTTTATTTTGAAAGTGTCCTAAGTCACTTCATTAAATTTTGAATATTTTAAGTTATTATTTTATTTTGAGGTGCAATATATACAATATTTTATATAATACTCACTTTTGACAGTTAAAAAAGGTTGTTATCATGTGTTATGCAGTTTTACATGCAAAACGTTCTTACCAAGATAATATGAAAGAGATAGCCAAATTAAAAACCAGATTATAAAATAAAATTTGCTATCTCTTTCATATAATCTTCGTAATGTTGTTGTAAGCTGTCAGGTCTAGTTCGTAGTCTATGGGCCATTATTACAACTTACAATAGTTAAAGGCAGGATTTTGTCGGACGTTTAAACAGTTTATCTTTATTGCAACTTTACTTTAACTGAAACTGAGCGATAAGTTAAAGGCAAGTTCATCTTACCTGGTAGGTTAAAGGAAATTTTTAATAATGATAGACTGTTTATTCGTCCGACAAAATCCTGCTTTTAACTATTAACAAGTTGTAATAATGGCCCTATGACAGATATATTATAATTAATTTGCATGAAAAAATAACTTAAATATTTATTCGCTAAGATGTCTGACATGTTAGTGTTTATAAAGTGACTTAAGCTAACTTAAAAATTAACGTCTCATATAAAAGATTTCATTACATTTGTTTACTTTATGTCACATTTGATAGTTGAATTTTAGGCGCGATAAATATTGGTTTATATATAATTGCAAACAAAACATCTAGGAGTTAGTTGCTTTACAACTTCATGCAAACTCATTGGTGTTATTCAGTGTTTGGTGCGCATGGTCTTGCAAAGGACCAAGTGCAAAATGTCGTAGTTTTTTGTTTGAAATCTAGCAACAAAATACATTACTTTGCAGTTACAACGCTTTTGAAAGTACGCTATACCAAATCGGTACAGCTTTTTTGTATTGCAATGTCGAAACTGACATTTTGACAACTGAAAATATTAAATAAAAAATATATACAAAAATTAAAGAATTTATTCAGCAAAAATTAACGGAAATTAGAAAAAAACAAATATAAAATATGGATAAACAAGGCAATAAAATTTGCTTGGTATGTGGATGTACCCACAGAATTGCATGTGTATGTGGGTATTTGAGTCTATATATAATTTTTTTTTTACTATTTCAAAGTGAGTAAGAGAAGCGCTCACAAATAGTGACAAAAGTGTTGCAATTGCAAACAGTTGCTATTAAAACGCGACAAACGTCGAATACCGCTATTTTGTTTTGAACTGTTATTTTTCCTTTTTAAGCCTAGTATGTAGATCCGCCTGAATTTCAGGTTTGAAATTTTGTGTTTATTTCTACACGGACGAGTTGTTGTGCAGAGAAATTTATTTTTACTTACATTTATTCACTTATTTTTATAAATTTCAACGTACAAAATATGAAAACTTATTTCAAAGCCCACAAAAACACAAAATATCAAAAACTTCTTGAGCAAACAATTGTCTGAACATTAATTTTCGTTTTAGTTGACGGAAAAAAGTCTACAATAATTGATAAGCCATCCCTGTATTAAACAAAAATTGTGTTGATTTTTCTTTTCAGCTGCGTACTACCAAACGAAAAGTCGTCTGAACATTTTTCAAACTTGAATTTCATTTTCTTTTTTACACATACTTCTTATGGCAGCGTGAAATTCAGGCAGAACTGCATACTAGGCTTTAAATGTTAATAAAAGCTTTTCGTAAAAATTATAGAGAATATTTTAGTAGCGAAATATATTAATTTTAGTATGAAAATTTTCATTATTTCGGCTTTCTAGTTCAATGTTGGAATATTCAAATCAGATTAGCAGAACGGATCAGTACAACTGATTTCGACAGGCCGCTACACCATCTCATCAGCGTTCTTGTTCACTTTTACCACTTATGAAGGTGGATGCTTTTTACAAGGAAACATCAGGTATTTAACTAATTTTTGCCAGCAAATAAAATACAAGACTTCTTTTTAAATTCGTGCATGCATAATAAACTAACACAAACAACGTTGATTTTAGGTATTGAAAAAATGCACATCAGATTGAGACAACAAAAAACAAGTTTCTGAGTGTTGGATTATTAATCAGATAGGGAATTTTCGGCAAAAACTAAATTGAGTCACAATAAAAAAATGCATGGCACGGATTAAAAAAGAAGTCTTGTATTCTATATGCTGGCAAAAATTCGGTATTGTAGCAGAACCGTCGCCGAAGTAAAAGAACTAATAAAATGGCTGCACAGCTTAAAAATAACGCGATGCCTATACTTGACACCAGAGAGGCTTCCAACACTGCTCTACAAAAACGCACAATAGCAGGGTTGTAAATGAATTATGCTTTCTATCTCTCCCTCCCACTTCACCACCTGTTCCCTCTACTCTATTCCTTTCCCAAAAAAAGGTAACACATTAATTAATTAACTGGTAGGCATGAATTGTCTGATTGTGTTACTTCTCTTTTTAAAAATAAAAAAAATTTCCTGCTACTTTTTTATTTGAGAGTTTATTTTACAATAAAATTATGCGATTCTTTTTAATACATTTTAAGCTGTGCAAGTTCCACTGTGAAATGGGAAACGAAAAATTATAATTTCGTTGAACGAAATAAATAAAAATGTTGGATGATGGTAAAAAGAGTACAAGCCCGCGAGAAATTTTAGTGAAATATGGATCGATATTTATAGTAAAGCAAATGCAAACAAAACTTGTCTTCAATTTGGAAACAACCAACAATAAAGGGTTCAAATAATTGGCTATCTTTGAGAATTGGTGAGAGTCCCAGTATTGAAAAAGAACTCTACAGTTAGTTTTTCAGCCAAAGGACAACACTTTTGTCAATAAAAGGAATTGCGTTAAAATTAAAAGCCATGGACATAACAAAATGACTTATAATGGTGGTCTACATGCAAGTGATGTCTAGTAATTCAAATACGGAATTATAATTCTTAAGGAACAAGGAGAAAAGTTATCATCAATATCCGATAAAGTAAAGGAATGCGGACAAAACTAGTCTCTATTGATTTTTCAAAAATCATTCTTCTTGCGAAAAGCCCAGAAAGAAGCGGTCCAAAAAGTTTTAAAATTATCCAAAAACAAACTTCAATCAACGATTTTTTCCAATCGCGCTAGTTTTTTATATAGACTTGTAAAAAATTTGTTTAATTATTGTTTTTTAAGTTGCTAATGTTAAAACTTCTCTGAAATGAAAGGTTTTTAAGCTGAATATAATAAAAGTCTGTATTTTTGCTAGTGTTTTTATATTTCCTTTTGCATTACATATATATTTTATGGTGATATGAAATGCAGTTGTAAGTTTTATTTAAATCTTTATTATATCCTTCTTAAATGCATTTTCTATCTTTAAAAAATTGCCTAACCGCATGTTCAACTCTGATTATTTTGCGGTTATGTAACCAATATATTTTCTCGATTTCATTTGATAAGATAATAAATTAATTAAACACACTTTGTTTATTGCATGTGTTGTTATTATCGATTTAAAAAAAAACATTTTGAATTAAAACCATAGATAAAAGACTGCTCACGAACAAATATTTTGCATTTTACTTCCACAAAAATTTCACAAACTCATTAATCCAAATTACTTATTAGGGTAAGGTTCGTAACGTTTAATTGAGAAAGAATTGGGCATGATTAATATTCAAAGGAACAAGGGAAAATTAACATCAACTTAATTTTTTAAAGTATACATCAGAACAGAGTAACGCGCCACTTTCGGATGCCGCGACACTTCCATCGTCAGTGCTCACGTGTATTTTGCTTATCACCACTTGTCAGGTGGCTCTGTTGAATGTGATTTTAATTCTTATATATACAACTTATTCGTGAAAATTGAATACGAGAATGAAATCATTTTCAAGTTGATATTAAACTGCACTTTCTTAGCGTTGCTATTGGTTTATTTTTCTTCATTCCCATTTTTCTGATTTTTGTTCTACTCAAGACAAACTTTTTTGTTTTGACTTTATACTTAAGTATATATGAACATGTAAACATGTGAAAAGCTCAAACCAGTAGCTAATTGTTTATTAATATGATTATTTCGAACATATTTGCTTGTGAATCCAAATTGATTATTAGATTAAGGTTCGTAACGTTTAATTCAGAAAGAATTGGGCATGATTAAAAAAAAATTAACATCAACTTAATTTTTCAACGTACATAGCAGAAGATAGTAGTGCCATTTTCTCGTATACTATTAAAAAAAATTATAGAACTAAATTAATATAACAAAAACGTGGCGAAAACAGAAGTAGAGGCAAAAAAAGAAAACTGGAAAAACATTAAGATGTGGACCACCTTTAACAAGAAGGATCTGTCTGTTCAGTGCATTGAGGAAAAATATCAATATTATTAACGGCCCTTTTCATACGTTACGATTTAAAGTTAACGTGAACTCTAACGGCAATTTTTGTATGGCGAATTCGCTGTTAAAGTACACGGTAACCTTTAATCATACATTGTGAAAAGGGCCGTAACTGTGATAACTATACATTGTCTTAGCGGAAGATATAAACGTCTTATGGTTAATAATTCAATATAATAATGTGCGACGTAGCTGCTAAAATATAGCAGACGAGCCACAGCGAGCAGTTGAATGAGTGCTTAGGGTAATTACTATGTGGAAACAAATTATTTGAATTTCAAAAGAATGTGCTTTGTTAGCCGCTATGATGGCTTTTAAATTACAAGTAACTAATATTAAATTTTTGTTGTTCTTGAAACTTTTTCGTTAGCATACTTTATAATAAATTTAATTGTCATTTTGGAGCAATTAAAACCAAGATATGTTTTCTATAAACAAAATCTCAAGAGTGTCTACAAGTAATATATACAAATGCATATAAATACATGTATGTGCTATAAAGGAAGTCTATTAAATTATAGCATATTGGTATTTTAATGTAAATTACTTAAAGAATTTTATAAACAAATAATATATTTAATATATGCATTTGAAAAACCACATGTTTTTTGGAATGGACATGTGCATTGATGTACATGCACATTTATTCTATTTTGCATTGTAAATTAGTAATAATACTTCTGAACATAATTTCCGGTTCAATAACATGCACAGGCAAATGATGTTTGTCTCTACACACATACAGTTGCATAGTAAGAAGAGTTTCTGTTTTCCTGGACATTTGCCGCTCCCAGGAAATCGGATATTTCTCGGAGTTCCGGGAAATTATCATCGCGAAAAAACGAACACAAATAAACCAACCAAAATTTATAGAAAAAACTTTTTTTCAACTAGGTTGACACAAGAAAAAGCTTAAGAAGTTGTCGACTAAGTAAGACAGGAACCAAAATGTTAAACAATTTCAAAACTACCAAAACACTTAGCGTGTATTTAGAATTTGACTGTGATAAAGCAAGATTTCGAAAAATAAAATTTACGCCATTTCTATAAGCCATCGAAATTAAAGCTTTGTCCATATTTAGCCTTTGTGTTTTACGTTATGGGAAGATAATAAAATTCCCAAAAATTTCCTCACAAAATTCCCGGTATTGCAAGAATTCCACTGAAAAACTCTAATTATAATTTGTATTTGTTTAGTGTTGTACAGATGACTTAATTTATGGAAATTTTTGTTAATAGCAAAAAACAAACAATAAGAACAGCAACAAGAACAAAATATATAAAACAAACAATAATAATTTATGGCATATATATTTGTTGAAATAACATTTATATTAATTTACTTTAAAATTTATTAAAATGACAGCAATTTTAATTAAATTTTCTTATTCCTAGTATGCACTTAAACATCTTCTATAACGCTTACGTATGATTTTTGTTAATATTTTAAACAAACTCTGTAGTTATTCTTTATATCACTTTATCTATTATTAATTATATTGTTATTATTATTTTTAATTAAATACTTGTTATTTGTTTAGCAAGCAACACTATTATTATTCAATTAACACTACACTTACCTTGTGAACAATCTGGTCCCGTCCAATGTCTTTCACAGACACATTGACCTGTCTCCAAATCATATGTACCATGCTCCGAGCAACCGGGTAAACATTGATATACTTGCTGATCAATGGTGCCACAATCTTCACCTTGCCAGCCAGCCTTACAATAACATTGACCAGCAACACAGGTGCCATGACTCGAACACAAAGGATCTAAGCAATCATCTATTGTTAACAAGAGCAAAAAATGGAAGAAAAAAAACACAGGATATCAAAAATAAACAAGTGTTAGTAACTGCATAGTAAAAATGAAAACATATTTAAAGGAACATTAGCATGTTAGACACGTTTAGAAAAGGTCATTGAAATATATTGTTGGTTGGGGAGCATAAACTCAAGCAAAAAAAAGTTAAAGGAATACAAAAACGATGTCCATTGAAAGAAGTTAAACTTGTTTAAGAATTGTTAATAGCCATATGTTTTCGATAAAAGTATTTGCTTTTAAGAAACATTTAACATTCTTGTAAGAAGTTTGAAAAAAAATTTGTTTTTTTGGAAAAAGTATTAGCAGCATAACAATATTTTGTGGAAAACATTTACTAAAGAGGAGATAGATTGTTTTGCAAAGAGAAGAAGTTGTAAAATGTTTGAAGCGAAGTGAAGTTACTCTATATGAAATTCTTTACATATTAACATTTTTTAGCCCAGATCACATTAGTGACTTTATATCTGCTGTTAAGTAAAAAAAAACTTACGAATCTTAGTTATAGCACAATTTCGGTCCATATTATCTGTTTTTACAATATATTCTCTAAAACGCGTTTCTTACAATATATAATAACACTATGCAACAAATTGAAACTTTAGGCATGACCTTTGATCACCACAATATTTTTTGATGTGTTATGGTCTCCTAACTACAAAAACAGTCGAAGTTAAAAATTCTATGGATACGTTTTTTTTTAAATTTATTTCTAAAATTTTGGATTGGAGGCCGCTACACCGATTTCATCCTAACTTGTAAGAACTAGTCGAACTTAATTACAATAAACACTAAAAAACTTGAAATAAAACTACCTTTAAATCATTACAATATTCATTTTTTTATATACTCAATGGTTTCGGAATTATTCAGACCGCAATGATGAAAAACATATTTTTTTATAAAAAATTGAAATTTTTTATTTATTTTTAAATCTTTAAAAAATCGAAAAGAGCAAAAACTTAATATTTTTATTAACTGACCATAAGGCCACATATACTAGAAATAAAATAAGCTTAATTAAATGAAAATCGATTAATAAATATTGATTTTATTAATAATAAAATTAAGTAAAAAATTTCAAATATTTACACAGTTCAACAAAATAAATTTTTTTATTACAAGGTTCTAACAAGTGATTTCGGATTTACATCTGCTATTTACTTAAGGGAAGTTAAATTTCCTCACTGATTTCAATGTTGACCGAATTGAGGCTTCAATAGATAATTTAATTCAAACAGTAAATATTTTTATGTGGACCCTCCACCATCATTGCGAAGACTATCTTCAAGCAACTAAAATCTGCATTGTAGAAAGTCAATATAGTAGATTTTTTAGTTCATAAGGCCCAAGCTTTTTGGCTGGCGGTGAGTACAATGATAAGCATACGTTTTGGCAATCACGGCTAATCACTCCAAAAGGTCGCTTTTTGTTCGACACAATTACTAAAATGGCCTTGAATGTTATTTCAAGTGGTCAGCCAACATATTGGCCAATATATCGGCAAAAAATTCCTGATGTTATTAATTTCGGAATAGTAAAAGCAGTTTCTAGCGAAATAATTAAGGTTGAAACTTCCTTAGATTTATCTTTATTCAATTTTAGTAAATGAAAAATTTCAAACTTTGCCTAAAAAATATATTTTTCATCATTGCGTGTGAATTATTCGGAAACCATTGAGTTATGTTAAAATCAGTGGAGTCTCTTCAAAAATTCCAAATTTTATAAAAAAAAGAAAGTTTAAAATAAATACAAAATAAAAAAGTATTCATAGAATTTAAATTTTTAACTGTTTTTGTAGTTAGGGAACCATAACACATCAAAAAATATAGTAGTACGCCTTGGCATTGTTCTTGTTGCATACAGTAACCTACAAACAAACAGAGACTAGTTCCAACAAAGACTTCTCTTATATGATGTTTATAAATCAATATATTAAAAATAAGCAAATTTAATGAATATATGTCTATATATACTTACGCTGATCACAAAAAGGTCCTTTCCAACCACGTTCACAATGGCATTCACCTTCAATGCAACGACCATGACTTGAACAATTTGGTACTTCACATTCACCTACAGGTATATCACATTCGGAACCCTTCCATCCTTCTTCACAGTGACAAACACCACCACCATAATGACCATGAGCTGAGCATAAAACTGGACAGACACCTGCAATGAAACGCATAAGCACAAATACACCAAGATAAAATAAAATCATGAGAAAAACAAGGATTTAGTTTATGTATTTGTTTTTGTTAAGCGAATATAAAAAATATATTATTTTTTTTTATTTTTTTATAAATGTATTAGTGTGCACTTTCCTGTGATATGTTGTTACAAGGAAATTGCTAAAAACAACTCTGGATGTGTAAGTTTTTTTATTCTGTATTTATTTTCTTAAAGTTTTTCCCTCTTTGGTTCAAGGCACCTAGAAAAACTACAGCATTAGCAACAACAAAATCACAGGTGATGATGACAGGTTTTGCTTAGTTTCAATATTTGTTTTTGTTGTTGTGTGTGTTTGTTTGTTATTACTTTGGTAACAAAAAGAATTGAAAGAAGGTGATAAATAATGACTTTAAATTTCATTACTTTAAGTAAACAAGGAACTATGAGGAAAAAAGGAACACAAACAAAACTTTTTGACGCCATAAGGTGGAAATTTAGGGAATACAATTTTTGTTTCCTTTTTCCTTTCACCTTTTTTAATTCAATTCTTATGTATATATAAAAAATATGTTTTTGTTGTGGGTTAACTGAATATATACAGTGCAAGAGCTAGTGAGCTCTGTATAGCTAGAACTTCTTTCAGCGACGATTTATATGGTAATAAGGTTTTCTTTTATAAAGACGTATGTCTCAAAACAAATTTTTTTTTAATAGAGCAAAAATAAAATTTCTTTAAACTAATGGCCTCGGTATGAAATTTATCGGCCGTTTCTTTTAACAGTTTCCCAAATATATGTCAAAAGAACTACATATTTGTAAAAATTTAGAGAAGAAATAACGTAAGAATGACATCGTAGCAAAGATTCATATAACCGCTTATATAGATATAACTGACATTTACTACGTAAATAAAAAATAAATTTAAAAAATCATAAAACCCGACTGCGTAAAAAAGCTAAAAAGAAAAAAAACCAGTTCTTGTCTAGAATTCTGTTAAGTATTACTTATAGATAGGAAAAGGGTAAATACCCAAATGATAAATAATCAGTAAAATTATTAAGCTAGGTAAAAACACAAAGGCTGGGTATAAATTTTGTTGTAGAAAATTTAATAAACGAACACATTGCGCGGCAAAGTTTTATGATTAAAAGTCGCTCAAACTACAAGAAACGTCAGCCTCTCGGAAAAAATCGCGAAAATTAAAAAAATTCGGAAAAAACTTGCTTATATATGAAAGATTACAATGTTGCGATTAATTAAAAGCACCAAAAATGTAGGAAGTCCAAGGCCTTTGGAAAAGTTTCGTCTATCGCGACAATAGCAAAATTTCGAGAAAAATTGCAAAATTTTAAAATAGCAATAATTTTGATTAAAAATTACTAAAGCTCTTAGCAGTGCCAAAAATTCGGAAGCAATCGCGAAAGTGGCAAGAATTCGCAAAAACTTGCTAACAGCTGCATGATAAAAAAGTGTAATATGGTTTAAAAATCATGTAAACTGCAAAGAGCCTAAGAACTTGCGAAAAATCGCTTCTATCCCGAACATTGCAAAATTTCACGGAAACAAGCATTAACATGGATTAGAAACCGCTAAAACTTCATATTCGTGAAAAATAGTTAAGTTTATAGAAGTAATCACTAATATTGTAAAGAATAATAAAATAAAAAAGTATACTAAACGTTTCTGTTTTTTAATGTTTATGTCAACTAAAATATTTCTTTTAAAATAAACACAAACACTGCTACCTCCATCTTCCTTCCCATAACTAATTTTTCTAGTTCTAACACAATACATGCATGAGTAGGGCTTATCCTCTGAGTGCTTGTCCTAAATAAAACAAACATCATTTGAATTAATGGTGGAGTTTACGCAATATTCGGTAACTGTTTACTCGTTAAAATGGTAGAATTTCCCATACATTTTGCTGTCAAAATTGCTTAAAATAAATTTTACAGAAACAAAGTATATGGAAAATTTAACCAATTTAACTAGTAAACAGTTACCGAAAGTTGCATAAACTTTTCCAATGTAAACTCAAATTATTATTAAGAGTGGAATATTAGAATATCTAATTAGATTAGAAGAACGTAGCAGTACTATTGAAATCGACGGCCGCTACATCATCTTATCAATGTTCATTGTTCATTTTGACCACTTTTAATGGTGGATTCGGCTATCAAGAAACATTAAGTATTTAACCAATTTGCTTAACGAAATATAATACGAGAAGCAATGCAACTTCTTATATTCGTTTTTTGTTAATTCGTCTTTGGTCAGTATGAAATTCCACATCCGATTATTTATTCAAACATTCCAGCTCTCATTTTAGTTGTTGCTTGTTGGGCAGATTTTCCCAACACATTCAACTATTTTTGTTGTAACACCTGTTTAAACTAGTTTCTTTGTCTTTTATTTGGTTGCATTTATTTGAGTTCAAAACCACACGTCAGAAAGTAATTTGCGCGGGCCGACCGCATAGTTAACTTTTTTTATATTTGAACTGAATATGTTTATTATTATTTTGTCTTAACCCATTACGCGCCGTAATTCGTGTATGCAAATATTAAACAAATCTTCAAATGAGTTGTTCTCTATTTGCGTTATTCGTTGTAGGCTTTAGCCGTCACTCAAATTGCTCTAGCCTTACAGAGAGAACACCGGCAATTCGCTGGTATTTATGCCAAGTTATCAATAGATCTTTCATCATATATTTTAAAGATGTTCAAGCTGGTATGCTTATATAAAAAATCTCAAAGAAAAAATGAGAATTACAAAAATACAGACGCAGCAAGATAAAAAAAACTTCCTCAAAGAATGCAGCAAAGGATCCCCAGTCGATATATAAAATTTTTTCAAATAATTGCGAGAAAATCATAGATAAATGTAATAACTTATATTGTTTATATTTATATACTTCAGTTAGCACAATAATTTGCTTTTTTGTATGTGTATGTTATAGTTGTTCATCTTATTAGTTTTGAAAAATTATTTACTTACTTTTTGAACAATCCGATCCTTGATAGCCATCAATACAATCACATTTGCCTAAATAGCAACTACCCCGACCGGAGCAATCATTAGGACAAGTGGTGCTAACGCCTTCTGCCTCCTCTACAATCAAAGTGGCTGAGTGTGAAACCAATTCATCATTGTAAACTGAGATAAACCAAAGTCCAGTATCTAAATACTGAAGGAGTGAAACATTCACCATCATGGTATCCATATCTAGAGCGGGTAATCCTCCATCCATGCCAGCTGCTGAGCGCTTTCTACGTCTTTGTTGCTGTTGCAGTTGGCGGTATCTTAAATATTTACCAGTGTCTAAGGGTGTCTCAATATCACCATTATATTCAAATGATGAATCAATTGAATCATTATCCTCATTTTCCACATCCTCTTCGTCTTCGTCATACATAGTATCGTCATCGTTATCATTGTTAACGTTATGAAAGTAATGTCGCGGTGCCATAAAATCCATTTCGTTTGCAGACAAATGTTGCAAATGTTCATCAGACATATCCAGCAATATATCACCGGCATCTTTACGGCGATATTGAGTGTCATTCGCACTGACACCGCGTCTATGCCTTAAATGACTGTCCAAACGACCTCCTTTAATAAATTCAACAAAATCGTATTGCGTTACCGATGGAGCAACATTGCGTCGCGAATAAACAGCAAAGTTAGCTCCCCATGGCAATGTAAAGTTAAAACGTACAAAGGCGGGATGCTTGTTGCGGAATTCTAAAGTCCAAAATTGATAAGCTGGTATATTGGCATGATACAGTTCATTGAAATCCTTTAGTTCGACAACCTGTGGCCACTTAAGCAATGGCTGGTGATGATGATTTTGTTGCTGCTGCTGTTGTGCTGAATACGATTGGTCTTGCAGGTGGGAGGTGGCATCTTGGCCCATTAAGCCTGCACCATTGCCCATACCATAGCCGATACCACCCATGTTTGCATTAATGCCCAAATTCAATTGTTGATTAATGGTATGTGGCTGCTGTTGCTGTAACAGCAGCTGCTGTTGATGTTGCAATTGTAAAGAGGGTGCCAAATTTTGAAAACCACCACCATTAGTACTGGAACTGTGATCCGAGGTACTGGTTTGTATTGATTCTTCTGTTGGGTATGCTGTGGGTTGTAAACTATTGCCATTAAGTAGATTTGTTTTTGTATTGCCATGTAAATCATGTGGTTGCGACTTAACATCTTGGACTAGGATGCAATTTGTTGTATCCATGTTGGGTTTCATAGAGCTTACAGCTGCAAATACAGAGAAAAAAGATATGAAAAAAAAATTATAAAATATTTGAAACGACTATTTTTGCAGAGTTAACATATTAAAAAAATCTTAAATCATACAGCAAATCTAGAAACAAAACACCAACGGCAACAAGAACATAAAAACTGCTTATCGTAGAATATATTATTAGCATATGCTAATGGCTTTTCCCCAACATATGCAGACTTATACTTATTTTAGTATGTGTTTTTATACACAAATGAGTATGTATTGTTTTAAAGGAATCAAAACGTAGTTATTGCTTTTTGGATAACCATAGAAAATTTTCAGGCTCATAAATTATTATATTTGAACAAGGAAGAACTGAACATTACAACAGCAATTGTAAAATGTGTTAAGTTGAGCTAAAAAGTATGCAGTAAAACGTGCACTCAAAATACGCCAAAATGTAGGCAATATTTTTTGGCTTTTCTTCTGCTATTTCTTTTTGGGTAGAATTTTGCAAACTTTGCCAATAAATGCTAAAGACAGTCAATGCTAAATTGTGGCCGCAATACATTTTTTTTATTTTTCAATAGTTGCTTTTTTTCTATTTTGTTTCTTACATTTCTTCCCAAAATCAAGCACGTATTGCAAATTTGCCCAATGAAAATTACTTAAAAAATCAATAAAAAAAAATTTTTTTTCTTCATTTTAGAGGCCATAATATTTTTTAAAATATAGCAGAATTACAATAACCAAATGGTTTTACACTTTTTGCTTAAACATAAATCATAATTTTTCAGTCATGTTTTACCAAATTATTGATATAAATTTTGCAATTTTATCCAAAATTATACGTGTATTTTTCTCATCTTTGGTGAGAAGTAGAGAAATATAACAGAAATGTTTTTTTATGTATTTTAGGTGAACATTTCTGTTATTGCAACAATTGGTGGCATAGCACTTTTCACTCCTATTAGATATTTGATGATAACCACTTGTGCCTTTTAAGCAATAATTTATTTAAGTTCTAGTCTTTTGCATAAATAATTTACGACATGGATAAAACTGAACATTCACCCAATAAAATAAAATTTGAATTATATATCTCGACTGCGTGGAAAACTTTTTATACCAACGTCAGCTTAAGCGTACGTACCTTTATCATTTTGAAATAAGGCAAAAACAAAGAAAAAACAATAGATAAAGGCATAAAGAAAAACTTGTAAATGGCCTATTAAATGTTATTTTTCTCTTCATTTTAGTATAAGGTTAAGGTGGTAGTCATGGCAAAGGTAAGTTTGAACAACTGTCAAAGTCTTAGGGAACAATTAGCATCACCTTGTTAGTCAATACATATCCGTACGAAACCGATTCACAATTGTCAGTTTGCCAACAAGCCCGGTAAAGTGCATTTGACCACTGTCCATATGCAGAGGACAGTAAAAGGCGTGGTTCTACTCTTGAATCAGATAGCCATATTGGCGATTTTCGCATGTGTTATGAAGTTTGTCGGCTATTTGTCGGGTATTTGCATTTACACAACAAGAATATAAAAATAAACAAAAAGCAATAACAAGAGCTATCAACAAAGCAAATATACCCCAACACACTTAATAAATAAATAATGTGTCATTTATTTAGTTTACTTTTCGCCCAGCTCAGTTTTAAATCAGAGCAAGGCAAAGAGAAGACTAAATAAATAAAAAGACAAATTTTTTCTTTAAGTATGTTGGTGTTTAATTGCATTGTTGATAGGTAAAAATGACTGTTGTGCTTTTGTCGTTGTTTATTTTGATTGTTTGTGTTGTGTACATGTAAATTGTGTGCTGTGTAAATGAAAATTTAAAAATAGTCGAAAAGTAGTCGGCAAACCTCGTGGCTCACGGCTAAACATCGCCTTCGGCTGTTTTAAACATTTTCAGGCAGCCTTTCACAATACAGCATGTTGGAATGCTATTGGATAGAGATGATGTTCTAAGAATAATTATAATAACTATTGGAGATGGTGATGGTTTTGAGTTTTCTTGTGCGGACCATCGATGACCATAAATAGCTAAGGTTTTCCTACAAACTGCAGTTTTATCGTCTCTTCTGTATATTTTGCTCAATATGGAATTACTCTGATGGGCTAATTACACTGTACAGCAAAAATAAATTTTGTCAAAATCAAAAGATTCTAACGATTTATTCTGGCTGTTAGAGGGCGGCAAAAAATATATATGTACGTGTATCAGTGTTCTTGAAGCTTACATCTAGGATTCCTTTTATGTACACTGAAAATAGTCCATTCAACAGTTTACGAAAAAACGTTCATAGTTACTTTTTTCTTAGAATATACAAAACTTTTGTTCATATTACCAAAAGGAATTTATGCAATATTTTTTCAATTTACGAAATTAACGAAAACCTTCCGTAGACATTTTCTTTCTCTGAAAATATTGCATGCAACATTTTACGAAAAAAAAACTTTCGTAGTTACTTTTTTCGTAGAATATTCAGTACTTTCGTACATATTACGAAAACAAATTAGGCAATTTTCTTTTAATTTGCGAAAGTAACGCAAACCTTTTGTGAACATTTTTTTTTGTTGTTAACAAATATATTTTAAATAAAAAAATTAATTAAAACTATTTATTATAAATTGACATATTTTTCAGTTTTAAGTAAATAAAACAAATTTTTCGCTTTTTTAAAACAACTAGAAAGTGGCTCAATAGGCAGAGTACTTGCCTTGAAAAATAAAGATTGTAAGTTCGTGGCCCTATTGAGCGAAACTTTTTTTTACTTTTATTTCCTTAATATTTTTTACATTTCGCTCACTGAAAATAATCCATGCAACATTTTGCGAAAAAAGCTTTCGGAGTTACTTTTTTCGTAGATATACAAAACTTTCGTAGATACTACGAAAAAGAATATCACGCAATTTTTTTTTTCGTTTATGAAAAAAAGAAAACCTTTTGTAAACAATGTTCCTTGTTAAAAATATATTTGAAATAAAAAAAATAAATTAAAACTATTCTTACAAATTGACATATTTTCTCTTATAAATGAGTAGAAAATGGCTAGTAGGTAGTCTACTTGCCTTGATATATGAAGATTGTGAATTCCTGCAGCGGTTGAGCCAAATTTTTTTTTTAATTTTGTTTTTAATTATTTTCGTATATTTCGTATATTTTACGAAAGGAACTACGAAATATTTCTTAATATGTACGAGCGTTTCCGTACATACATATGTTGCATGGAATTTTTCAGTGTATATTTTCCGAAAGAACTTCTTGGTGCGCAATTACGAAATACGTTTTTTGCACATAGTTATGCTGACTAAGAAGTCTTTAAGTCTTAAGTTTAAGGCATAAGATGTGTTCAGCATTTTTGTATAAACCACCACGTGGAAAATGTTTGTAGAATACTTTATCCTCTACCTCTTCGTCATATGGGTGTTTTTTGAACCTTTATTATCGCGAGTTAAATAAAATTGCTCCAATATTTTAGATTTCTGGCTCTCTGCCAGAATCAGTCGTTAGAACCATGTAAAATTTTTTTGTGTTGTACAGTATTATTTCCGTGCTTAGATAGATAAAGAGAACGATATTGGATAGAATTCGATAAGCTCTTCATCTAACTATAAACTCATATAATGACTATCACCATAATAAAGCAATCATGTTATCCTTTACGATAAGGTACGTTAAACATTCGGAATTATACCTGAGCGGCTTAATCGAGAAGTTCTATGATGATATAAAATATCTGTTGGATAGTTTTTATTAGATTAATAGCCTATGACCATTTCCACAAAAAGTCATAACGTCACGCCAACAAGCAATTAAGGAACACACATTTTTTTACTTCTCTATCCCTTCTGTGACATCCTTGGTACAATTGTACCAATTCGGATTTTGAAAACGAATTTGTTATATTATTTATGCATCTACAGAGCTGAAATTTTATGAATGCATCAATTATACATCCGAGAATGAAATGTATTTTCATTAGGGGCATTCAAAAAAATAAATAAATTTTCAATTTGACATGAAAAGATACCAGTTAAAATTTTAGCCATTAATATTAATATTAAGTCTTTCCGCATCGCGTTTTTCTATTTCTCGTAAGAATAACATGGAAAAAATTTTTTCTGCACTGTATGAATTATACTGCTAGCCTGTTGTGTGCCATAAAGAAGGTCCTTTTACTCATTTTTGTAGTAAATTGAACGCTCTACATAAAAGGTCTCTTATGAGTTTTTTTTTTCAAATAACTCGTAACCTATTAGGTTTCTCAAAAAACCATAACAGACATTTTTTTTGTCTGTTATGACACACGACAGGCTAGCAATGAAATTCATAAAGTGCACAAAAAAAGGTTTTCATGTTATTCTTACGGGAAATAGAAAAACGCGATATGGACAAACTTAATATTAATAGTAAGGGCTAAAATTTTAACTGGTATCTTTTCATGTCAAATTGAAACTTTTGAGTCTGTTTGCAAGGGAAAAAAACTTATTTTTTTAATCCCTAATTTACATGTTCCGTACATCGATGGCGAGTGGCAAACGTACATCTATCCTTCATTGCCATCCTTGGTACAATTGTACCAAAAACATTGTTATTGTGCGCTGTGTGTAACTTGCGATAAAAAATATCTTAAAACACGACAGACGTTCTTGAAATGCGTTTATCTTGTATGTGATCAGCATAGCATCGTCCAACATGCATGTAAAAATTGCGAATAAGGTTTGTGATGCAAATCAAATAAAAACTTAATATCTCTTTTGTTTTCAATGTAATTGACCATATTTTCAATATAAAATAAATAGTGGTACAGATGTACCAAGGATGTCAGTGGATGGGTTGTAAGGGAGGATGTCACAGAAGTGCTAGTGTAGGCCGTAAGTAGATAGTTTTGAAAAAATCGGACTACATAGTATGAAATACAAGCGTTGGGGGTCACGTTACGAATAGTGGAATTTACCCTGAAAGACTTTCGTTCTACCAGGACTATTGCCTATTTATATTACTAGCCCTTTCCGTCCCAAGCAATTTAAAAGTCGACTGATTCCAATGAAAATTTCGGTATGTATTTATTTTTCCTAAAAAACCATCAAAATATATTTTTTAAATCTATAGTTTGGTAAATAACATATAATGTTCTTTTTAAACCAACTGTAGGCAACAGCTTTATAAGTCTTGTTGATGGCACGAAGATTATGAACATATTTGGTTCACTATCTTATAATAGGAAAATTGCGACATTGGAACTGGAATTTAAAGTCATAATTTCAGACTTCAGCTTAAATGGGAATATATCGAGTTTATCTATCAAGCGAAAAAATAGGACACATTTGTTTATTATAGAGAATAATAAGAGGCATACAATTTAGCTGCGGTTAGATGCAGCCAGGCAGTGAGTTGGGATGGAATCATTGCATTTGTGAACATAAGTGATGCATTATTTTTGGTGGGTCCACATGAAGGTAGTGACTGTTTCATATACAATTATAGAAATATTAGAATGTTGATTTAATTTTTTTTAAGTATTTATATAATTTGCAGCAAAAATTTGACTTCCTGTTTGACCAGCTTGACGCAAATTACATTTTCATCAAAGATTACTGAAGGACATTTGAACATATGTACGATACTTGTCGATCACAGTTTCATTTAAGACAACCTAATAGAAACCAATTGCGGATCCAGCTAAAGCTTTTAGGAGGGGAACTTACAAACGAAACTCCCATTTTGAAATTTTTCTTTTAGAAACTCAATAGAAATGAGCTATATTTTATTGGTTTTGGGAGGGGAAATGTCCCTTTTTCCCCTACCCTGGATCCGCGCCTGTAGAAACCGTACTCGAAGACTGCTTAAAAGAAAAACTAATCAATTTGTCATTCATTAAACTAGTTAGATATTGTCCGAAAGCTAGTCTTGCGACGTTTAATTAAATTTTTTTTTTAATTTCGTTGTAAAGCAAACCACTACTCTTCGTACACAAGCAAACGAACTTCTTTTGGACATTGTCGAACTACCGCTCATTAATGAAAATATTATAGAAATTGTCAGTTTTACAGGGACGAAGGAAAGATGAGGGAAAGTATTGCTCTTGTTCTCATATGGCCTCTTTTTGTCGATGTTGTAGATGATGCAGCAGTATGGTGCTAAGCGCGAAAACTTAAAAACATTTAGTCTCAGTTCGAATCCCTGCTAAATCAGTAAATAAAAAGGAAACAAATACGAAAGAAAAACGTTCTATGATAAATTAGCGACATTGTCGCTATGTAATCATTGGCGACAAGATAAACGACATTGTAACGACATTTTTTGTTAAATAAATATCACTAATGGGGATCAACGACATCTCTGAGCATGTTGTCCTTCACATGATTATTAATGAAAATATTATAGACAGTGGGTGGTATGAATAAAAAAGTACTTGCTTTTTACTTAAAAATTTGTTTTAAAATCGAAAACTTTTTCGTTGTATATTGAATAATTTCCGGAATTTTATGTTTTAAACACATTTTTAAGTAAAAAGCAAATACTCTTTTTATTCATACTACTCAGTATCGCTCCTATTGTCATGTATGAACTTAGCGGCCATTTATTGGAACATTTTCTCAGAGATCTGTTTGTGCTATCGCCAACAGATCATCCATGCTTTAACATTGTCGTGCATCTGTCTTGCTAGATGTCTGAAAGACATGGCCAACCGGGTTATTCTATTCAACACAAATTTAAAGTTACATAAATATATGTACATATCGTTGGTTACAAGTAGGAAGGCCCTAACTCAAATAATTTGAATCACTGAAAAACTCAATTTCGTAAAAAATACGAGTTAGGGCCTTTCTACTGAACACAACCGATATGTATGTATGTACATTTAAAGCATACACCATTGAAAGCATTTTTAACCCTTTTTTAGTTTTAAAGCATTTCGGTTCCAACCTGTAAGTGTGTATTAAATAAATTTCACACTTGTTGTTTTCGTATTTATTTTCTTGGGAAATATTTCAACACTTACCACAGCAACAGCACTTACAAAGGCATTTAAGTAAAGAAAAACATTTGTTTTTTTTCGACGAAAACTGCTATAAACAAACATAAAATGCATATGGTGTCCTGTAAGGACATTTGTTTTAAGGCGTTTGTTTACTTTTTTATGTTGGGTTTCAGTAAGCATCGGGAGAAGTGTTAATGTTTATTTTCAATGTTTTTCTTTAACTACGAAATAAACAACCCGCATTATATAAATAAGTATGTATGTATATTGTGGTTAGAATATAATGTAAATGGTAATAATAAAAAAAGCAAATCCTGCACCAAAATATCTCAAGAAAACAGTGATTGAAGTTTGAAAACTGGAAAATGAGAAACCATTTTTTTATCAGTTGTATATACACACCCACACACACACATACCCTTATTTTTCTAAGATTTTTAATCTTTTAGAAAAAAGAGAAAAATAAGAAGAAAAAAAACAGAAAACTAACGCTTTAGGACAAATAAAAAACTTTTAAATATTTATAAAGCGTTAAATCGGCTAAAGAGTATGGTAACTTTATTAAAGGATTCCTGCCTTTCCTATAAACTTTTGTTTTCCTTTCTTTGTTTGTTTCTTAAGTATATTTGTTTAAGTTTTTCTGTCTGCTTTTAACCTTTTCTTTACAAAGTAAGTTAGTAAAATAGTTAGTTTTATACAGCCTTTAGAGTGCAATTTTTTTAAAGTTTCTATTTAGAAAAGAAAAACATGTACGGAAAGTTTTGTTTTATTTTGTATTCTTGAAAATACTTTCTTTAGCTATAAGAAAAACATTTAAAAATCTGCAAGAAAACGTTTTTATTTCTTTACGTTTAATTCGTTTTATTTATTATAAGAAACAAACTTTTAATAAAGAAAATATTAACTAATATTTAATTAGAGGTTTGTATTTGTAGAGGAAACTGGAGCTTCGACGCATCTTATAGCTTTACTACAATGGAGTCTGCGTTAAATCAAGCAGACAAATATTAATTTTTATATAGTTGTTAGATAAATTATTTTATAAATTCAAATATTTTAAAGTTCATTAATTTTATTTAAAAATATTGCAATATAATTAACTTCTTTTTAGTTTTTGTTTATTTTTGTTTTTTTACTGGAATTCATTCATAAATTTTTCAGGAATTTTAATACCAATTTATAATATAGTTAATTCTATAGCTGCTCGTTTGTATGTGATTTTACTACAAAAAAAGTTCTTTTCATATGAAAATTGTTTGAAAATGTTAAATAGTTTTCCTTTATTGTCATAACAATAATTAAAAACTCATTAAAATATGATTCATAGATTTTTCAAATTATTTATAATTTAAAGAGATTTGAAGTATTTTACAAAAATAAACGTTAATTATAAATTAAACTTTATATAACAATTCATTATGATATAATTAAAATGAAAAATATACACTTGAATATAATTATATTAGTCTTAATGATTTTTGTCAATTAAATTTAATTATAAAACATGTTTATATTCATTAAATTGTGGATGTGTGTATGTATCATTTTTTTTCAATAATATCCCGTAGGCCAAGTCTTCAAAGCGTTATTGTTGCTTGTACGAAACAAGTCTCTATCACCGTTTTCGAATTGTCGTCAAAGAATTATACCAAAATTTAAATATGTAATAATCGAGTCGAAGCCACTACCTCTTCACTGATACTTGCTGGCCTAGCGAGGTACTTAAAAAACTATATAGAAAAACACGTTTTGTTGGCAAATTAGCTCTTTTTTATAGGCGACAAATTATTGATTGTCTTGCAGACAACATCGATGACAATGTCGTCAATAACAACTGGGACTACGGGGTAAAATATATATGTATACATGTGTTTTATATATAAATGTATGGAATAAAATTTTCCTTATTTAAGAACACAACAAAAGAGGGATGAAAACCACAAACTTCAACCATTATCATGAAGTTGTTTAAATGGAAAATGCTTTCAAAGGAAATAATGACAAATATTTATCAATAATTTCCTTGAAAAGGCATGCGTTTATAATGTTTTAAATACACTCCCTTTTCAGTTAAATTGAAGAACACATTCGATTTGATTTTATATACATATATTTACTTTTAGTAGTGACATTCTTGTATCAATTAATAAAACTATTGATTTATTGAATTTTCTTCTGTGGCCTGTCTATCTATAAATTTTTTATAAAAACTTTTGCAACCAAATTTACCCTTCTAATTTTACCACATTTCAGTTCTGTTAAATCGGTAGGATTTTCCTGATTAGAAGCTTTTACAAAACTTTTTTCATTTAGGATTATTGCTGATAAGCCAGACACTCAAAGTTCTTAGGACAAAACGGAATGGAAAAATACTAGAAAGAGAATTGTTTGCCTTTTTCTATTTAAAGTTTTCTATCTCTTTTCGCTAGTACTAGATGTGTTAATTTGCATAAGATATGTGTAGTACAAAAAATAGGCATTTCGAACTATTTCTAATCGATACCAACACATTTAAAAATTAAAACACTTTGTTGTATATTTTCATTATAAAACGATTTGCACAAACTAATAGTAGCACCCCACTATATGTATACTGGGTATCAATTTGATTATACATCACTAAGTATCAACTATCATTCACTTTATGTAAAAATTATGATAAATATTTGAGATT
This sequence comes from Panzeria rudis, assembly GCA_956483635.1. Classification (NCBI taxonomy): domain Eukaryota; kingdom Metazoa; phylum Arthropoda; class Insecta; order Diptera; family Tachinidae; genus Panzeria; species Panzeria rudis. The sequence continues at coordinate 48,754,378 of OY101448.1, read as the reverse complement.
TGACCTAAAACGAGGAGAAAGAATTTGGAATGGCCGAAATTGTTATATGTTGCATCCGCGTAACAGATAATTGCAAGAGCAAGTCCAAGATTCCTTCCTCAGTTTATGACCACAGGTCAACAACTGTTGTTAACTGCAGTATTTGCTAATCCTAATTAGACAATCGAGAGCTGAAGAATTTATCTTGACGCACTGTCCATTTGCAGCACTAACTGTAGTTAGACGATTATGGTCTTTATCTTGTCGATAGAGAGCTGAAGAACTCTTTCCGACGTTTTTTTTCAACGCACATTTTCATAACTAATCGTATTCAACCGACTAAGAGACGAAGTCCCGGGCCATGCCTCATAATATCCTGACTATATCAATTGATGCCTTGAAATCTAAAAGTGGCAGGCAGCTTTCATATAAACTTTTATAACTAGAAAGCGGCAGTACTACTTGGAGACTGATCACATGACTAGTTTTGATTCAGTCTCTCTTCCCACAAGGGAAATACCGCATTTGTAATAATATAAAATAGCTTGTATAATAGTCTAAAAACAGCTTACACGTTATTTCTATATGCAAAAATATATATGAGTCATTCTAATTTTGAGTGTACATATCTCATTTTTTTACTTTACCAATTAAACTACTAAAAATATGAGAATGTAAGATTCATATTAGAGTCTTATAGCCTTATGTAATGAATGCTGAAATAAAATTATATTATTCGATTCTTTGGCATTTTTGTGTATTGAACTTTGCATTTGCTTTCACTGTTATACTGGGAATGATTTAAATAATCATACGACGAAACTAAAAATTATTAAAATTTTTTTTTATTCGACTTAGGCATCGTGCCAAACCTCACTAAATATACAAGATATTTGTTTAGCCAAATACATATTTTGAGAACTTTATAAGGTCTGAAAGGACACAAGAAATTTTTGGTGCTACCAATTTTACTTTTTGTACGTTGGAAACAATTTAAAATATGGGTAAAAACAAAAATTTAGATTTTTTTTGCTTTAATGGAGCATTTAAAAATGGTGAATTTTGAAAAAAAGGAAAAATTATAATTCTTTTCAGATATAAAGGCTTGTAGCTCAGTGAATTTTTATCTGATCAACACATTATAAATATTAACTGAAAGAGGAAAAACATATCTATGCAACAGTGCCAAATTTTCTTAATTCAAGTAAAAAGTACTCAGGAATTTTGGAAAAAGCTTTTACAAAACTTTTTTCATTTAGGATTATTGCTGATAAGCCAGACACTCAAAGTTCTTAGGACAAAACGGAATGGAAAAATACTAGAAAGAGAATTGTTTGCCTTTTTCTATTTAAAGTTTTCTATCTCTTTTCGGTAGTACTAGATGTGTTAATTTGCATAAGATATGTGTAGTACAAAAAATAGGCATTTCGAACTATTTCAAATCGATACCAACACATTTAAAAATTAAAACACTTTGTTGTATATTTTCATTATAAAACGATTTGCACAAACCAATAGTAGCACCCCACTTTATGTATACTGTGTATCAATTTGATTATACATCACTAAGTATCAACTATCATTCACTTTATGTAAAAATTATGATAAATATTTGAGATTTGACCTAAAATGAGGAGAAAGAATTTGGAATGGCCGAAATTGTTATATGTTGCATCCGCGTAACAGATAATTGCAAGAGCAAGTCCAAGATTCCTTCCTCAGTTTATGACCACAGGTCAACAACTGTTGTTAACCGCAGTATTTGCTAATCCTAATTAGACAATCGAGAGCTGAAGAATTTATCTTGACGCACTGTGCATTTGCAGCACTAACTGTAGTTAGACGATTGTGGTCTTTATCTTGTCGATAGAGAGCTGAAGAACTCTTTTCGACGTTTTTTTTTCAACGCACATTTTCATAACTAATCGTATTCAACCGACTAAGAGACGAAGTCCCGGGCCATGCCTCATAATATCCTGACTATATCAATCGATGCCTTGAAATCTAAAAGTGGCAGGCAGCTTTCATATAAACTTTTATAACTAGAAAGCGGCAGTACTACTTGGAGACTGATCACATGACTAGTTTTGTTTCAGTCTCTCTTCCCACAAGGGAAACACCGCATTTGTAATAATATAAAATAGCTTGTATAATAGTCTAAAAACAGCTTACACGTTATTTCTATATGCAAAAATATATATGAGTCATTCTAATTTTGAGTGTACATATCTCATTTTTTTACTTTACCAATTAAACTACTAAAAATATGAGAATGTAAGATTCATATTAGAGTCTTATAGCCTTATGTAATGAATGCTGAAATAAAATTATATTATTCGATTCTTTGGCATTTTTGTGTATTGAACGTTGCATTTGCTTTCACTGTTATACTGGGAATGATTTAAATAATCATACGACGAAATTAAAAATTATTAAAATTTTTTTTTTATTCGACTTAGGCATCGTGCCAAACCTCACTAAATATACAAGATATTTGTTTAGCCAAATACATATTTTGAGAACTTTATAAGGTCTGAAAGGACACAAGAAATTTTTGGTGCTACCAATTTTACTTTTTGTACGTTGGAAACAATTTAAAATATGGGTAAAAACAAATATTTAGATTTTTTTTTTGCTTTAATGGAGCATTTAAAAATGGTGAATTTTGAAAAAAAGGAAAAATTATAATTCTTTTCAGATATAAAGGCTTGTAGCTCAGTGAATTTTTATCTGATCAACACATTATAAATATTAACTGAAAGAGGAAAAAAATTTCTATGCAACAGTGCCAAATTTTCTTAATTCAAGTAAAAAGTACTCAGGAATTTTGGAAAAAGCTTTATAAAATGCAAAAAAAAAACTCGTTTATCGCGCAAATCCCGAAAACGGTTCTTAAGACAAATAAATGAATAACTAAACTCATGCTGAAGAGCCCAATTTAGCTTAAAAATATATCGTTTTTGTAGCATAGTGTAAATTATGAATTTTTATTTGTTGAAATTATTTGATTTATGAAAGAGCTTTATTAATCAAAACTTCGATTAATTAATCGAGCGATTAACCGATTAAAGCAGAAGCCTGATTAAATGAATTGCCTAGTACTTAAGAAAGTTTTTCATACCCAGTGTAGCTAAATGCAATCCCCTGCAGCTCCGCAACATGTGCAACTACAGACTTTAAATGGCATGGTTCTGAAAGCTAGGCTCCTCTTCTACAGCGATTTTAGTTTTAAGACAAATTCTTTTGATAGTTCAGAAGGTATATACTTCTTACCATTTTTTCAATTTACTCCCCAGTGCGATATACAAACTCCCGTGGTTTATTTATTTTCTCGTGGTTGGTATTTCTTCTACTTTTACCATTTTCTGATTTTATGTTCAACATAAGTCAAAGTGTTTTGCCTTGCTTTTTATAAAATAAATAAATAATCACAAAAAAAAATTAGGTTTTTGAGCGATTGTTCATAATGAAACAAAACGTCAGTATTATCAAAAGAACCAGATACAGTGAAACATTAATAAAACGTAGGTGTTATTATCGTTTGGTACTGTATTCTTTATTACTTTTTTTAAGGATACTGTTTTGTTTGATTTCCTTTTGTTCGATTTTCCTAAGTTAATAGTGTTAAAATAAAAATATATTCTGAAAAGTCTACCTTCCACGGCATCCTTTAATATATTCATTAATTATTCCCAAAAGATTTTAATCTCCGAAATCTTAAGTCAGTGACATTCATCTGTAGCATCATAATATATGTATTTTAGGTAAGGTCAGACTACTCGGATATTTGATACAATCCCGTAATCTATAATTTTGTCATATGATTGTTCATTATGACGAAATACATACACGATAAAATGACGCCTAGTAATGTTATATTAATGATCAAAGCTTTTTATTTAAATTTATGTCAAAATTTCTTTCACTTAATGAATAATTTACGACAATAAACTATAGCACATGCTTAATGTTAAATATTTGCTTAGACTGACTATGACTTAAGTGTATACGAAAATAAATTATTTGTGTAAATAACTTAGTATTTTTACATTGAAACTAATTAGCTTCAAGTATAATTGAAGAACATCATTAACTAGAAATAGTTTATAAAGTTTTTGTTTCTAAGAAATTTTCATTTTATATACTCTTTGTTAGTATACCCATTATTTGTTAACTTAATGGCAAAAGAGACTATATTGATTTGACCTAAATTTTATTTAGTGTTTGGGAAAAGTTTGTATATTTTTTGTATTTTTTTTACTTTTCCTTAAAGCTTCTTCAAAAGCAATAAAACTAAATAAAAAAAAGAGCCAGCGAAACAAAGAAAAAAGGGGAGTATTAAGTAACTGAAAAAGTCAGTAGAGTATAAACAAATATAGTTAGAATTTCAAAAGAAATATCTAATAAATTTGCCGAAAGGGAGTGTAAAATTAAACACACAAAAGCAAACATATAACACGTACTACATACTTTATTTACGAATTGAAAGTTCAAACTAGTTGTAATAGGGGGAGGCATAAGAAAGTGCTATCAAGGGTTTAATTTTTCTGAAATTATTGACATTCTGTGCAATTTGTCATTAAAAAAATTTAATTTTTTAATGCATTTACGTATATATGCTTTTATATATAAATGTTCATTCAGTATAACTTTACTTTTCATAACTTTGTCGCAAATTACTTTAATATTTACTATCTTCCAAACTTTTCTATGACCATTAAAGTCCATTTTATATATATAAAAATTTTTCTTATATACTTTTAATAGTTTTATGAATTTTTTTTTAATTTAATATACTTGAATTCTCTTTAGCATTATTTGCAACATATTTTCAAAGAAGTGTTAAATGCAATTTAACAAGACAAGAATTTTAGCTTAAAAGATTTTTGTAGACTAAAACTCTTTTAAGTTTCTTGTTTTAATGACAATTTATTTTAATACCTTTATGTGTATAAAATGATTTGATAGCATAATATGTAAAGGAATATTAGAATGTAAATAATTGAATTAAATACTTAGAACTATAGATGTGCTTAGTAAATTTTTCATATTTTGATTAATCAAAATCTTATTAATCGATTGCTTGTTTGATTAATGAAAAAAATTTATTATTTAAGCTCAAAATAGAAAACACTTGGTTAATCATCATTGAGATTAATCAGAGTTCTTGATTGCATAATTTAGCGACTATTTTGAATATCCGAAACGGTCGATTAATTGATTGATCCGATAAACTTTTTTTAGTGACTATTTTAGTATTAAAATATTTGTACGATTATTTTATTTATGAAAAACTTTCCGCTTTAATTTGCAGGCAGCTTTGTTAACGATTTAAAAAATTGTTATAATTTTCAATAAAATAATCTAACCTAGCAATGCTTTATAATAAAAATTTAACCTAAAGAGGCCCTCACAAATATATTCGTATACGCGAAGTGACATGAAGTTGCAAAGCATGAACGCTTATTCGAAATATCAAAGAAAATCATCTTATAAATTTTTGATAACAAGAAAGCTTTCGAATAAAACTAACGCGAGAACGATCGCGTTGTGCACAGTGTGTGCATTTGTCTCATATGTGTTCGTGTTGAACAGTGTTGTAAGTTATGTTTGCTGTGTGTGACTGTATAATTTTTACTACATATTTTTAGTTACGTCGATACGTCTATAAGTATTTACATTTTAGTATGTTCCCGATTTTGTTCATTAATTTCAAACAAACGTATATGTAGCAGCCATACTTATAATTATTTCACAAATAGTTACTTAATTCTCTTCACTGCTTGTGCTTTCAGAAAGAGAGCCAAATAAGTACTGCATTCAAATTTAAAGAACTGCACATGAATAAAAAAAAACTTACTCCATGAACTTTATTTTTATTTATAAAAAACTGCATACATGAGCAATTGTCTGTATATTGTGGAAACATAACGGTCTCTCATATCGTTTTAAATGCTAAAAACTCATTTAAATCAATAAAGGAAGTTCTTGATTAGAGCACCAGAGTTCTCATCAGAACACTTTTCCGCCACAAGGTGTCCTTAGATAGGCATGGATTAAAGTATAAAGAACTTCAAACTAATTGGTGGTTGTCATATTCTGTGGCAGTAAGGTCGGCCTAGGCGGAAAAGAGTTCTGATGAGAGGACTGTGTAAGTCTCGAAACATCCGATGTAAGTTTAACCTTCTGAACAATCAAAAAGCTGTGTCTTTGTCTGTTCAGTTAGCCTGAAAACACACCAAATACGACAAAACATTTTTGTCTTATAAGTCACCACGGTGGACTTGAACTCGGCGTAAATGCATTTGTTTAGCACTTCCAATTTTGTTTTGGCATTCGATTCCTGGACCCATCAGAAGGTCAGAAAAAAAATCCACCGTAATTCTTAGAGCCGATTTTGAGAAAAACGTGTTTTTCTGCAAAATTTGAGAAATTCAGAAATATTCATTATTTATGAAAATAAATAAAATAATTCATAATAACAATAACGTTTTGTTTTAATTCTTGATTCGCTTGACAGGCCTGTAGGTCATTGACAATCAAAATTATTGGCAAAATAGCCTTAGTAGTCAAATGACATCCAAAGTGTCAAGTTCAATATTCTTTTTCATTTGTGGTATTTTTTTTGGAAAAAATGTGCAGGAAGTCGAAGGACCATGCGGGGACCCACAAAGAAAATCAGGAGCGTATATGTTTACTCTGTCTGCAGAAGAAAAAGCAATTGGTCAAAATTAGCAGTATTTTGCGCACCCACCTCGAGAAATGTGTGAAATATGATGCAGACGATGCACGTTTGCCAAAAGTTCTGTGCAGTGCCTGTAAAATTCTCGTTTATCGGTCAGTGAAGTCAAATAATTTTCAAGGAATAACGCTACCAGATTTCACCGGATTCAAGATTTTTCAAAAAAAGACTCGTGCAAAGGCTGAAACTCTGTGTAACTGCACACTATGCAAATTGGTAAGAGATCCTGGTCCATATAATTTTACTCGACGGATTAACGAGAATACCAAGAAAAATAGAAGAAACAAGTGCGCAAAATGTGGTCACACCTACTCAGTGGGGAAAAAACATTTCTGCAGTACTACATTTTCAAGTTTGCAGGAACACGTGAGCAAATCGCTCCCTAAAAAACAAAAAGAACATTTGGCGAGTTCTTTGATAAAAGATGTATTTGCAAATAGTGATCGAAGTGGCACAGTGTCAGGAAAGAAAATTGCTCAGTTATCACAGATACGAGGTGGGCCTCTTAGTATTGAACTCGTCCCAAAACCAAGCGACCAGACTCCATCCCCGCAACAGATTTCTGCAGAACAAGTTTCGAGAATAGGGACAAATTATGGTCTTTCCAGCAACATAGTCCAAGGACTGGCACGAGACTTGCGTGTGGCTTCTCGAAAAAGGGATCTGTTCGAACCACATTTAAAAGAGAAGCTGTCCATATACCGACATAGACTGGATGAATTTTTCGACTTCCAAACATGTGCTACAATAACATCTAAAGCGGGCGAGAAAACAAGTTCAACAGAAATATTGGTCTATTGCGATGATGTTCTGGGTTTGATAAATCGCGTTAAAGAAGTCCGCAACCTCAACGATCCTCATTAAAAATTCGATATAGATGGTGGAGGCGGGTTTCTGAAAGTCTGCCTTTCAGTACAAACACCTGGTCCTGTTGTAAGAGATCTCCGCCAAAAATATGAAGAGGGCGTAGCTGCAAAAAAGTTTAAGGATTCCGGCGTGAAGAAGTTATTTATTTTGGCAGTAGTTGCAGGCACACAAGAAAACTACGAAAATGTTCATCACATATGGTCCCTCTTGCACATAAATCATTTTCCTGGAACGATCGCGACTGACTTGAAACTTGCTAATATATTAGTGGGAATCATGTCTCATTCAAGCAGCTTCCCATGTACCTGGTGCTTTGCTGATAAAGAAAACTTGGATACATCCGGTGAAAAAAGAACGATAGACAATTGCCAAAAAAACTATGTGGAGTGGGAGAAAATTAACTTCAAAAAGTCTCTTGCTAAAAAATACAGAAACTGTTCAAGTGCGCCCGTTCTGTCAAGTGGCACGAATGACACGAGACAAATCCTTGATATCATTGCACCGCCTGAATTGCATTTAATGCTCGGTGTTGTGAATACTCTGTACAATCGAATGAAAAAAGAGTACGATGTCGAGTGTCAGAAATGGGCAAAAAGATGCAATGCTACCCAAGACTTTGTGCACGGGGCTCCTGCCTTTGCGGGTAATTCGTGCAAACTGCTGTTGGAGAAAATTGAAATTTTGCGCGAAATTTGTAGACCGGAATGCTTGAATTATGTCAAATGTTTCCAAGATTTTAGAGAAGTGGTTGAATCGTGTTTTTCAAATGATCTCAAATCAAACTACTTGGAAGCGATTGAAATGTTCAAAAAAAGCTATCTTGATCTTCGGATTCGTGTAACCTCAAAAGTCTACGCTGTATTTTTTCATGTTCCTGAGTTTTGTGCAAAAACCAAAAAAGGATTAGGGTTTTTTAGCGAACAGGCCACGGAATCTGTGCATCACGATTTTAAAATGACCTGGCAAAAATATAAAGTTGGGAAAAACCATCCCCATTATGGTAATACATTACTGACTGCGGTCCAGGAATATAACAGCGTTCATTTGTAACTTGTCAGTAATCGGTAGACGAAAAATGAGTAATTTTGATTTCATGTTATTGTTTGTTTTCACGTTATTATTTGTTTTATGTTATTAGTTGTTCTCACATAACTTATTTCAAAGTGTTCACAAGTGTGTTTTGTAGAAAAATTGAACAATAGTTGTCGAGAAAATAGAACGATTAAAAAGATACCACTTTTCTAGTCATTTCATTTTTGCCTCACAAATCCAGTTCTCTGGAGTCGAATTACTATTTCGGAGAGTATTCATGGTAAGTTTTGAGCGTTCGACAATGTCAAAACAACTTGGTTTTAATCAAATACCCATCCTTCACCCTGAAGATGTGCTATAAAAATTTTCAATTTCCCAATGTTTTCATTAATACATGTGTTTTGTCCAGACAAATTATATTGCAGAAAAACGCGTTTTTCTCAAAATCGGCTCTAGGAATTACGGTGGATTTTTTTTTCTGACCTTCTGATGGGTCCAGGAATCGAATACCAAAAGAAAATTGGTAGTGCTAAACAAATGCATTCACGCCGAGTTCAACCCCACCGTGTCACACAAACCCACTCGTATGATTATAACGCACATCAAAAAAATTTTGTGTATGTTCCCATAAGCACTTATGTACTGTTGTCGTATAAGTCACAAGAAAAAATTTTTGTCTTATTCGGTATGGGTTCAGCCTTACAGTAAAGTGTGTCGGCCTCCATACAAAAAAAGTTGTGCCGGTCACCCCTTAGAATAACAGATATGTCAACAAAGCTTTTAAAACTAATAAATTTTTTTTTTGCCACGCCAAAAAATACAGCACCTTTTGTTGAAAGCAATTCTATAGTATGTAATAATAACGTAGGTCGAAAAAAGTTGCACCAGTCACCCCTAAAATAAAAGATAAGTCAATGACATTTCTAAAAAAGTAAAAAAAAAATTTTTGCCACGCCCAAAAAACAGCAGTTTTAGTTTTTTGTATAAGCGCCACCATCAAAAGTCCGATGTAATTATATAGCACATCGTTGTTCCTAGCTTGAATACAGCTTCATTTTTGCACCCGGTGACTATTTAATCCGACATCAAATTCTGGGCGCATCTTATGCCATATCGGAACCTTCCCTCATAAAGTCCAATTTTTTTCAGGTGGAGAGAAAGTCGTAGTTTGTATAGCTTTCAGTAGAGAAAGTCGTAGTATGTATAGCTTTCAGTATACTAATTTTTATCTCTCGCCCTAAAATTACGCCTCCTTTTTCTTTTTCGCATTCAAATTACTTACTCTGATCTTAAAATGAAAGATTAGCAATAACATTTCTAGAACTCTAAATATTTGGTTTGCCGCGCCCCAAAATTTATAGTTATTTATAGCCCGATCTAATCATATCGCATATCGTTACTTATGGCTTGAATGTGGCTTATTTTTTTTCAGGTGACTTTTAAATCGGATATCAAATTCTGGGCGCCACTTATGCCATTTCGGATTCTTCGCTTTTGATGTCCAATTTTTTCCTGTTTAAAGTAATTAGTATGTGAAAAAGAAAAATGTGGCGTAATTTTGGGTCACGACATATAACTGAATATTTTAAACGCCAGAATACAAAGCTTTAAAAGTGCTTTCTTGTCACATGCAAAAATTGGACATTAGGAGGGAAGGATCCAAAATGGCATAAGTGACGCCAAAACTTTGATGTCGGATTAAAAAGCCAGCCAAGGAAAAAATTAAGCCAAAGTCAAGAGATCGGACTTTAAATGTCGGCGATTTATATAAAAAACGAAAGTGTTTTATTTTTGGGAAAGGTAAAACATTTTGTTACTGTTTCGGAAATGCCATTCTAGGGCGTGACTGGTGCATCTTTTAAATTAAACATACTTAATACTAACTAATTAAGTAACTTTAGATAAATCAAACTAGATCCCTATCTTAATTGTTAAAAGTATATAATAAAATTACGAATGAGGAACAACCCTGCGGAAAATTTGGTGACAAATGATCCAAAAGTACTCGTCCTATGACTTGAGAAAATGAGAGTGGTACCAAAAATAAGGAGTAGTGAATGGTGCAAAAAGATATATTGTGTAAATGGTCACACATTAAAAATTTTCAGTCAACTTAGTTGGTACTCCGGCTAGTATTGTAGGAAACGGCACTGAACAAATTCGATGCACCTGTATCTAAGGCCTATCACATAGTATTTATATAATATAAATTGTCTCCCTTCAATGAGAGCTTAACTGGTATTTATAACATTGAAATATAAGTTCCACCGTAGTCGAGTGGGTATTGTACTAGCCTGTCATGCCGGAGGTTGCCGGTTCGAATCCTATCAAAGACACCGATCAAAAATAAAATACAATTTCTACTTGGATTTTTAACAATAAAAAAAAATTAATCAATAATTACAGCTGAATTTTGGAATAATATTTATATACAATCTATATTATTCTACACCGATTAAGACTCCATAAGATAGTTCAGAGACAAGTTACAAGGTGCATGCAAAGTATCAATTAACCCCATCCTAAGCCATCCCCATGTAAAAGTGGCTGGTCCGCTTCATAGGAAGTGTTAGAACTTGGACTGGTCCCAACCACCTGGAGACCGGTCACGTGGCTTGTTTTGTGTCAGTTCCATTTACCGTAAGGAACTTGTAGACATACGTTTTATAAATAAACAAAGCCTATTCTTCTGATTTTCTCTATTCTTGGGGAATTAGAAACAAAACTGATGTGCTTACTTTTATTTAGGGTTATTTATTTTATGCATTTTTTTGCTGCTTTTGTAAATATGTAATGCAATGCGTAAGACCACACCTGAAGGCGAAGATAACAAAATTAGTATGAAATGAGAGTGAGACATCACTTTGTAGGCAGAACAAAAATAAAAAACAATATTTTCTTTTGTATGACATGATATATTTATTGCAAAGGAAGTATACTACTTTCAGTAAATTTTAAAGTAATTGTTATCAAATATTGTTATAGAAATGTTATTAAAAATTGGTGAGATAAAAAATATTCATTTGTTTTGAGTTATTTTTGAGTCATGTTTTGAGGCTATTGTTTTGAGTCATGCATTAGAATTGTCTTCAATATCCTATACACAGGAAAAAATGCCAATGCAAAATCAATATGTCGCAATGATGATTGCAATTCATATTAAATTTTTGAGAAATAACTTATTTTGATGTTCGTATAGTGTAAATGAAAACAATCGCCAAACTTTGCATTGCCTGCGAAAGTTTCACGCTGCTGATTTAAAATTACCATTGTTTCTTTATATATTTTTTTTAAATCCATTTAATATTTTTCACTGTTACGAGAAGATTTTATTTTAAATCAACAAGACTACGTCTTTAATTTAATAATTAAATTTAAGTAAAATTCGTCAACTAAATCATATATAATTAAAATGAAATGCATGGTCTTTATGATGGTATTCATATTAGTGTATATCTAAAGTAAAGTTTGAAGCTGTTGTGGCTGCAGTGGCTAGCACGTTGACTACCACGCAAGTAGCACGATGTGAAATCTTGGCTGGTGCAGCCAACTACATTAAAAAATTTTCCGATGCCTATGCTAATACATATCACGTAAGTAAAGTAATTATAATATAACTACATCAGCTTGAAATAACTTTGATTCAACATGATTCTTTCTGTTATTTCAGTATCAAATTCACGTTGTTCCATATTAAAATAACTTTGATTCAACATAATTCTTCGTGGCAATTCAGTATCAGATTCACATTGTTTAAATTTGAAATAACTTTATTCAACATGATTCTTTGTATTATTTTAGTATCAAGCTCACGTTGTTTCAACTTGAAACATCTTTTATTCAATATGATAATTCCTGTTATTTGGGTATCAAGTTTATTCAAAAAAATAAATATTCTTTGAAGTTTATTGTAAAATCATATTGAAATAATATGAAACATCTGTGAAACGAAATCACTATCGAAATATGATAAATTAACCTTCTTTTCGCTGATTTTGATATAAAAGTTTTATGTGTGTATAATAAAATCAAAAATTCCCTGTGATATTCTGTTAGCATGAAGTAACGCAGAAATTTAATTTTAATAGATCGATTGGATATTACATGTGCAATTTAATACGAAATATGTAATTATGCCTTATTTTGTATAATTTTGTTGCTCTTCATGTAAATTACAGAGTGGCGTTGCATAAAATATTGTACAATTTTTTGTCATCTTGAAAGAGCTATTTTCTATGATTTAGGTTTTTCTAGACTTTTTAATGCGTACATAGTTATGTTTGCTTTAGATTCCAGAGAAACAATTTAACTTTAATATTTCATATTTTATCCCTGCCTTTTCCAGACTTCAGATAAAAAGCAAAAAAAGTAATAATAGTAATAATAATTACTCTTGAAGTTTTGCGTTATTAATCCTTAAAAATCTCTCTTTATTATTATTTTAGACGTGCTATAGCAAACAACAATAGCCAAAGAAGAAGAAAAAAACGACAAAAAAATCATAATATTTTCCTTATATTATCGGATTTACGTTTATATAACATTTATTTTTTATTTTCTTTGCTAACTTCGTTTTATACTTCCTCTTTCTTGCTTATTCCTGTTAGTTGGCGCAAATGTTTGGTATTAAAAAACTTTAAATCCTTTAAAAACAAATTCTTAAACTATGCACTAATATTGGATATTTTTTATGTTTCCTTATATACATATATTATGCTTTAAGCTTCATATTCGCATTTAACTCCTACTTATACATACTTTACTCATTGTGTTCTATTAAACAGGCTTCATTTTATTCTTCATTTTTCACTTAACAACTTTTTGCATTTCCCTTCAATGCATTTGACCATTTAACTTGAAACGTTTATAGAATTGTATATACTTTTATTTTTTTTATTAAAGTGTAAAGGAAATTGTATTTGGCGAGGATTATTCACACCAAACAAATAAAAACTTGAACTAACAAATAAGGAAGGGTGGCAGGCAGGGTGATGTGTTCTTAAGACAGTAAATATTTTTCGTTGTGGTGATGAAAGCCCTCTAGCAATCATAGTAGTTTTACAAGTGTCAGGCATTGATGCCATTATTGTAGCTGGGAAAGTGAAAAGTTGCTGCACAATATTGGAGTAGTTATAGGAAATAATATTTTTATGATCAGGGTAAGCTGTAATTTTTTTTTTCTTTTACAGCTTAGTTCTTGTGAATTTTCTGACATTTTTATTGGAAACTAGTTATAATTCATTTCAAAATAATATAATAAAAAGGATTTTAGTATTGAAAACTTTGACATCATAAATTCAAACTTGTTCCTTTATAGAGAAAAACAGACGTTTCAATTTTACTTCTTTTGTTTCACAATACTTCAACTTTTTGTCCGGATCAAAAACAAAGTTGGAGTAAATGTTCTTATTGTGTAAACATAAAGTTTTTAAAAATGCAAAAAACTAATACTTCAATAAAGAGTTTCCACTAAAACTAAAGCCTAGCAAGTGTTTAAAGCAATAAAGTAGTTTCCTCCTTAAAAGTATAAAAGATTTAAAATAAGAGTAATAAAGGTCCTTTATTTTATTTCCTCTGCTGAGAAATATTTTGAAGATTCATTTGCAAGTTGGCAAACTTTGATATGATACGGAAAGCATTGAATATTATTTTTTTACTAATCGGTGCTTAATATTGTTTTTTAAAAAAATACTGAAACTTTTTCAAATAACTAAAACTTTCAGTTGTATTAAGAAGAATACATAAAGTACTGATTCAACGACACTAAAGTTTCAAGCATTTCAAGTTAATGCTAATATTAAAACTTTATTGATGGGTTGGAGTTTAAAGCATCAAAATAATGATGGAGGACGGTATAAAAGCTAGATTTGCAAATATTAAATATACATATAAATGCAAAAACTACATTAAAGAAGGTAATAAAATTGCGAAAATTATCTTAGTTTTGATTAGGCTAAATTTTTTCTGCTAACTTGTTTTCGGCGATTTTAATATGAAATTTGTCTGTGTGTATGTGCAAAACGAAAGGAAATTTAACTCCTTCTCAAATGCATCCGAGATATAAACTTTCGAAACGGCGATAAATGTGTGTATGTTTTTATGACAGCTATTAGAACATAGCTACTGATTCTTGAATATAATAAAAATGATTTATTGTACAGTGCTTTTATTAAAAAGTCTACAATAAGGATCTTAAATATGCTAAAAATTGTTAGCAAAATATCTGGTAATATTTTATAAGCAATATCTTACTAAACTCATTTTTCAATTATTTGAAGTTCTTAAATCAATATCAGCAATTTTTATTTTAAGTGTTATTTTTTCTGTGAAATATTTAATTTTTGTTTGAACTTTTTTTCGTAAGCCCATAAAACTTAGTCTTTCTTAATTAAAACGTTCAATATTCATGGCAAAAATATTAAATTTAGGAAACTAAATTGTTGTGGTTAACCACACAACGTTTATGATACGTCATACCAGGAGAAATTGTAACAGTAGTTAAGGAATTTGACCAAAGTATTTGTAAATATTTGTTTGTAGCCAATTTTAGTTGCAAGCATATTATTATGGAATACGGTAAGTTGTCTTAAGATAGAATGACTATGATAAGTATTGGTGTAAGCAGAAATTTTGTAAGTAGTGGGATCAAATGAAACAAAAAAATAAAAAAAATAAAATAATATCATAATCCAAAGTTAGTTAATTAGTTTATTTTTATTTTTGTTTTTAGAAAGACATTCTAAAGCATGTAATAATTGAAGAGATAAAAACAATTTTGGCTGAACGGAAGGTTAAACTTACATGTTTCGAGACCACCCGGTCTTTTCATCAGAGTTTTTTACCGCTTAAACCTCACGGCCACGGCATCCACAACCGACACGTCACCAATAACCAATTAGTTTAAAAATCCTTTAAGGGCTAGACCACACGGGCGTTTTTAAAACGCGCGTTGCTGTTTTTCTGTATTAAATTTGGAAGTTAAAAAATTTAAAACTTTCAAATTTAATATATAAAAACAGAAACGCGCGTTTTAAAAACGCCCGTGTGACCTGGCCCTAACTTTAATTAATTCCGGTTGATACGGTATTTTTGCAGGTCTTTTTTCCCCTCAGCTTTCATTAATGGTTAGGAACTTTATTAATCTCTTCATCTCGTTCAACTTACGCTTTTTGAATTCTACACTAAACCCGAGATGTTTTCAAATATACGGTCAATATGAAAGTAATTTTATCTTTTTATATAGGAAAAGTTCAATTTATTTAAAATAATTCCTTACTACATGTGTATGTATGGATTAAATTTTACACAACTAGACATTTTCATGCACACCCAATTTGGATCCGATTGCGCTCCAAATTGAGATGTAACGCAAAAACCTATTTGCGATTCCATGGATTTCTGTGAGGTAATATCGAAAACTCGCAAAAACTTGCTCAAATCGAAAAAATATCAAAGGCTAATATCAATTATAAATCGCTAAAACTGTCCAAGGGATAAAAGTAAGCAATCTATAGAAAATGATCAAAATATACGTTTAAAAATCAATGTTAGATTTTTTCAACAAGTTCCCAATAGTTTCCCATTTGGGAAGAACTAATGTTACATTACTAATTTGTAAATGGGCTATCCCAACAAGGTCCCGGCCAGATTCCGAATGGTAAAAACTTTTTGGCCTTACCCCGTGCATTCCCAAGTGGGCCTCCATTTGCGTATTGGGAAAATTTCTAGTCGGATATAAAGTTATAAATTTTTAATAATTTTTTAATGCCATTGTTCTACTGTTTGCTCTAGTGTTCATATGCATTAAAACAAACATAATATCTATACAAAGTCTATATGTTAAAGTCAATTTAAGATTTGCTAATTTACTATAAAATAAGGGCATCTGTATATCATTTTATATTAAAAAATAAATAAATATCGGAGATATTTTTTTTTTAAATAAATGTATTTAAAGCATTTGTACATATTCTACAAGCACGTAAGATTGCAAGCAATATGTGTACGACAATATATAATTGCCAAAGGCTTCAATTGCTTAGCCATATGTTGGCTCAATGTTAAAATGTTGTTTATAGAACTTGTGACTGTTTATAAATGTGAGTTAATGAATATCATGCCAAAATATTGAGTGAATGCCAAAAGGCAAATAGTTTAAATGGCAACGTTTAATATAAGGTTCTAATATTTTGATAAACTGTATTCCAATGTTTCCACTTTATATGATTTTAGATATTAAAAACACAAAATATAAAATTCGTTTAAGCATAGAGACTTTGTAAGATGTAAATAAATATATAGAAGTGCTTTTATAATAAAACATATATGGATTACATTAGTAACTAATGTAGCATAAAATTTCTACAGCATATACTTGATGTGCGAGTAATAATTCTTATTTTAATATCCGGATTTTAACCTGACAGAAAACAGATACTCTCTTCAGCATTCATTTGGAATGAAAAACAAAAACACAAATCCATCTGAAGCAATTAAATCTCAAATTAATTTTAAACTAAATGCCACCGTAAAACGTGAACAATTTCAGCAATTTGAAAAACATGAAAGACACTAAACAGCATCCAAATTTATAAAACATCTCTGTCTCTCTACATCTCTCAGGAAATATTTTAGCTGCAAAAATATAGCGTAAAATATTTTTAAGACACACCTAGAAGTATGCAATTTTTTCAGCAATAGGTGTGCTCTCGCAGGGCGAAGAATGTGTATGTATGTATGACAAAAAGAAAACGAAATAGGAAATTAAATCTAAAAACAGAAAACTACAACTTTATTACAAGTATAAAAACTTCAATTGTAATATTTTGTGAATATTGACCGCATGCATACAATGGCAAGAACAAACATTAGCACGTACACACAAAAGAAATACTCATACATGTGTGTTACATTTGGGAATGTTGGGATTTTATTTGAGGGGTACCGTTGCTTTAGTAGCAAAATATTTGTAAATATAGAGGTTTGTATTTTATTTTTTCTTTTGTGCGATTACAATTGATAAAGTCTGCTAAAATATATGTAAGTTCATACGATCTCATATATAAGAGGACAATAGAATGCAATTTAGTTTAGTAATTTTTTTCTTTCCATTTTTTCTCATACACGCTATCCTCCTATTGTTGCGTTGTATTGTTTAAAATGTTTAAATTTTATTACAGCACCCTACCATTTTCATACCACATCTTTGTACCAACATCTATAATAAATATTTTTATTTCGTATTGCTTATTCTTTCATTTCACATATTTCGACAGCTAAAAATGTTCTATACATACCCAGAAAAAACTTTTGGCATTTTTAAAATCGACAGTGCTTTTTGAATGGATTACAAAGTAATGAGTGATACTTTATTAGCTTATTACTGTGCTCTATAAAAACCTATTAATAAAATTAATACGTATTTATCTCATTACCTGAAATTAGCTATAAATTATTGTTATGTTCTATTAAAATAAGAAGACAAAAAATTTTTAAATTAACATGTGTAACTAATTTTTGGCGCTTATACTTATAAGTCAACAGTGGGTGAATGAGTAAAATACTTGTTCTCCAATCTGAAGGATATCAGGTTCGTATCCCAGCTGTGTAAAAAACAGTTTGTGAAAAAAAATTTATTTTATTTTGTTTATTTGAGAAATTATTTGTAGCCTTAATTGATGCTAAAATTTAAGTACTCTTATATTTTGAACTTCTTAAAAAAAAAGTAATTATTGAGTCAAATTATAAGAATGTAGTTACGATTTAAAACCTCATATTGGTGATCCTTTTCTAACTGTTATTTTTTTTATAAAAAATGTTCAATTCTACAGCAGAACTTTTTTTATTTATGTCTTTTTTACAGTAAAAATTATAGTGCAAGAGGATTTGGCTACAACTGTAAAATATTTCAAATTCCATTTTTAATGTTACCTTTTTCTAAAAAACCTTTTTTGGACGATAATTTTTTTAATTTTCCAAACAAATTTTGTAAAATCCGTTGACAAAAACAGATACATATTGAGATAGAAATTCCTGCATCTATTACATTTTATTATATACAGATGTGTTCAAGATTAACTTCAGTAATTTTCATTACGATCTAACCTGATGGTGATCCTAACACCGAGTGAAGTTGAGTATTCATGGACACGCCGGAGTCTCCCCGAAGGCACATCTGTGTGGCATGCAAAGAACACCCAGGTAGCAACTTCTTATGCATGTCCGCCCACCATCCATAAACACTTTGTTAAAGTTTTTGAGCTATCTCAACTTTACTGCATCAACAACACGATGCAACAGAGCTCAACCAAGAAATAACCAACAAGTTAGAAGTTTACCATAAAAGCCAACTGTCCTTCCCAACCAACCGATCACAAATCACCATCGATGCGGCCACTGTTGGTTTAGCAACAGCACATCATCCCAGCCATCAGTCATTTACCCTAGAATGCATAACCGGGTACCTATGTGTCCACTAGCAACTTTAATCGTTTTCAGCTGCAAAGCCAATATTAATAGAGTATTGAAACTTCGAGAAATTCAAGTCCTTTGTGTCACTTTATTGACTATTTATGAAATTCGGTTCAGTGGTTCTGAAGCTATAAGCTTCCAAAGATGACACATATGCAAACACATAGCCGGGGTACTAGTGTACCCAATGGTTTTTATGTGAGAAAATAAGCGAATAAGAGACTGTTCAAAGTTTTGATCACATAGTTTTTACTAAAAACTTTTAAATATACATTAACGGTAACTAAAATTAAATATATTTTTTCTGTGAAGCTGAATATTAATAAAAATTTATGAAATTTGGTTCAGTACCTCCATAGCTGTAAGCTTCCAAAGATGACACCTACGCTAACACATAACCAGTGTACCCGTGTACCTAATAGTTTTTATATGAAAAAGTATGCGAAGAAAAAACTGTTCAACGGTTTGATCATGAAATTTTTAAAAATAATTTTTAAACATGTATTAATGGTATTTAAAATTAAATATTTTGTTCTGTGAAATTGAAAATTATTAAATATTATAATGGGGTACACGGGTGCCTTTGTTATATGTTTGCGTGGTATTTTTTGGTTATGTGTTCTTATTAAACCAACAGCTCTCATAGCGATTTTGGTAGCAACCACAGCCACCACGTGAACTCTCGAAGGAGACCTCACTAATAGCCTCTCACAGAATCATCCTTCCTGTTGAGGGTAAGACGAAGTCCGTCACCATATCCGTCCTAATAAGAACAGAGTATGTACTTCGTAAACATCATCCAACATGATGTTGCGAAGAGCGAGCATCATCTCTTTAAAGTTCTAGAAGTGTGGTCATCTGTGGTGCTACCGATTCCCGTGGTACCAGTTTTAGGTTACTGGTTAAGCCGCGAAAGAAACCTAATAGAGGTTAGCTTTCTATTGACATTGGTCTGGGGCGAGACCATAGGTGCCTATCCATCTACTTACAGACTCCCATAGGTTACCCTACTTCCGTTACATACTTATATGCACGTCCGTTGCTCTAGTGTTTCAGAGATTGGGTAGTAGCACATACGTTTTATGAGTAATTCGCCAAATGCAATGTCAGCAAAAATCAATTAATCTTTTCCCCAGAAAGAACAACATCAAGGTGTGTTTAATCACCACGATGTATAATGTTGCCCCCGAGTGGATATCTTATTATATACAATAGAATAGCGAAGAACTTTTTTTTAATTTATTTGTTGGGACGAAGCAAATTACCAATCTACGGACAAACTCTAGGTAAGGACATGCTACGAAACTGACATTTCACTGAAATATTGCAAGTTTTCTTTCGACTTTAATTTGCAATTTCAAAAAATTTCACAGGACATATGCATGAGGACAGAATTTATACAAAACGTTCATTAATTTATTTATAATTATGACTAGTAAGAAAAAACAGAACAGAACATGAAAAATGACGGTTAGAATAGAATCAACCATATATTTTTGTTTCTACCTGAAAGTAAAGGTTTTGCTGGGCACATAGCATATTAACGAAAATACATTTCATTCTGATACTTAAGTTGACTACCTCAGTTCAACAAATACCGCGCTGGTTCCTACTTAGTGGCCTTGGAGCTGCAGCGAAGTGCTGACTTCAAGAACTGCGACAATCATAAAAACTTCCTCTGTATAAATTTCTCGGTTTGACAAATTTACGTATAATTAATATGAGATAAAATAATATAGAAATTACATCGTCAAAAAGTGAGGTAACGAATGACAAAAATATTATAAGTCGATATTGTAAAACATAAGAAAAATATTTTTTAGGAGACAGTTATATTTCCACAATATGCAGACAGTTGCTCATTCATAAAATATTTTTAGTTTTCAAAATAATAAAGTTCATATTTAAATTTTTTTCTTCTTTTCGTATGATGTTAAATGAATTTTACCCAAGTATGTATCTTTGAACAAAAAAAAATTATATTTATCTTAAATTGTTTTTCATTCATTCAAATTTGAATGCTTATTTTTCCACTTCATTTGATAAATTTTCTTTTTTATGTCTTACAAATAGTTTTTTCGTGTTTTTTTCATGTACTTAATTTGATAATAATATTTCTGTTTTTCTTTTCCATTTTTTGCATTCTGCTGTGATGTTGCAATTTAAATTCAATTAAAACTTCGTCGTTTGTGCCTTAATTTGTAAGTGTGTTATTTTTCTTGTAGTTGTTATACTGTTTTCCAGTTTTTGAACCTAAAAGTGTAGTCTATTTTTAGGGTAAAAAAGGAAATTTATATAAAAGAAAAAATCTATATCAGAAACCACCAAGCGAATGAGGATTTCGACGTTGAAAGAAATCTAAAGCCACTAAAGACAGAAGAGAATGATGCTGATGATAAAACTACTGCTGCTCTTGATGATGGTAACAAAGACAGTGACAAACTCCTGCTAACAAACCATGAGTTGGTAGCATTTGAAAAATAACAATGACAAAAATTACTGTCGCTTAATTAGAAATGAAATAATGAAACTTTATTTTTAAACGCTAGAAGCATGTAACAACCACACTCAGACACATGTTTTAAAATATACAGCCACATGCACTAATATATTTTAATAAATTCAAAATTAGTTTTTTCTTTTATACCCAAACAAGAAAACACCAGTTATTTTACTACATTTAAGTGAAAATTTGAGTGTGAATGCACGTTCAAATGTAAGTGTAAGTGTGTTTGTTAGTAATGTCGGTGTGTGTGTGTGTGTGTGAGTATGTATGTGTAGTAGGTTAAACTTTATCCCTTGATAAACTTTTATCACATGCAGCGTCTTCCACATATTCATTCGTACTCGCATGTGTTTTCTCTGGTTTATTCACTTACGCACTTGCTTTCTTGGGCGTTTTTTATTGAGGTTTTATAGGTTGTGCTCAGAAGAGCTTTACCCTAACACACGGCTTTGCTGAAACCATAGTAAAGCTCATAGTTTTACCCATAACCTTATACCCTTTCTTATTTCCCAAAGAAAGAAACATTGATTGTGGCATTTTTTTGGTAGAACTTTTTGGTAAAACTTTATTTAACTGTGATTAAATTTTACAGATTTACTTTAAGGGCGTATCTGTGAGTTTGCTTTTAATAAAAAGTGTGAGTGTATGTCTATATTTTGTTAAGCTTGATACTGGTTTTGTTATTTTTACATGGGATTTTTAATTAAAGCAATTTTTTGCGTTTTTCTTAATACTTGTTCAATGATATTGAAACAACATTAATGTTGTTTGGCTGGAAAACGTGTACCAGAGTTTTAAATTGAGTTAAGCAAGAAACTGTAATTGTGTGTAGTATACTCCAATTAGGAAAGGATAAAATAACGTTACACTTATGGGCAAAAACTTTCGTTCTTATAGAGCTTTTGCGTAGTTTTATATATACGGTGAATAAAAAAGAGTATCTCAAATTTATTTTAAATTCTTTTGCAAATAAAA
This sequence comes from Panzeria rudis, assembly GCA_956483635.1. Taxonomy (NCBI): domain Eukaryota; kingdom Metazoa; phylum Arthropoda; class Insecta; order Diptera; family Tachinidae; genus Panzeria; species Panzeria rudis. Next base: position 48,731,807 of record OY101448.1, on the reverse strand, counting down.
AATAGTTCAAAATTTAATATGAGTTAGGCTCACAAACTGGGATAAACTAGTCATGAAAAGGAATTAAATTCGTTAAGACTATCTGGAGCACGGTTATGGGTTGATGCTACTAATAACATTACGAATTGGTTTGGATTGTCTGAGACCAAGAAAGGCTTCTCAATAGCAATCAAAAATCTAGGCCCAATAATTTTTAGTCCCTTTGTCGCATCCACCTGAGACGCTGAACAAATGTTCCGGTCGTAGAACCTACGTTGGGCCTTTTTTGTTATCTATCATTAAGCGTTTAGTTTTGACAACTTTATTAAGAGATGTAACAGAGTCTATGAAAACTCCCGACCTTGTCTTATAATAGATTAGTAGGATGTTGATTGCTGCCTGCCTGGTTGTCTGACAATAGATCAGTTCTAGTCCCTTTATATTTTCTCTTCAAACATTCACTAGCACAAGTGAGGATAACGTTGACTTCCGCCTGATATATGGCGGGATATTTGCAAATTAAAATGGTAACATCCTTCCTTTTTATCTATATTTTTCTAACCGTTTTCTGATAGAAAATAGCACCCTGGGCATATGTTAGGCAGGTTTTCATATATCCGTACATTGCACAATGGGGATTTTGGAAAAAAATGGAAATGAATCTACAGTTTCTAAACGAGCCGTTTGATTTTTATAAAATTTCATATGACATTTTAGGAGATCTTGCTGAGCCAAAATTTTGAGTTTGAAATTTATATCTTAAAAGTGGTTGGAGCTACAACATCCCAATATATGTCACCTCAGCATTATGAAAAATTCAAAAATATGCCAAGCTAATGTTGTTGATCAGATAAATAAACGATAAATAAAAGATAAATATAAATTAGCTCAAGGTCTTTGACTAAAAAATTTAATTACAAGTACTGCAATATACATAATTAAAGATATTTTTACAAAATAAATAATAAAGAATATAAAACCAAATTTCTAAATAACTGCAAGCCATAAATACATAAAATGACTCTGCTGCTATTAAATTAATATTTAAAAAAACCTTGCTGCTTAGTTATAATATTATTTAGAAAATTTGCTTTTGCTTGAATTTTTTATTTCAATTAAAATCTTATCACACTTTTTAGCTGCATTACAAAATTCTTTTAGCGTAGATCTCCTCTAACTATTTAAACGTCATATAGCTGGAAGAACTTTTTTCTAAAAAACAAAATTATATACTTGTTCTACATATTGTCTGTAATTGTTTTATTTTTGTTGACATTTTTTCTTTCTTTTATTTCATTTTTAATTTCAATCTATTGTTTCAGCCAAACAACAATCATAAGTTTCTTCGAGGAAGAACAACGAATAATGAATGTAGAAAAAGAACTAAAACTAAAATTATTATTTGCTTTCAAAATCCTTTTTTAAATTTTATACAGTTTCTATTTACTTTTTATGGTTTTAACAATGTGAGTGTATGAGTTATTTTTATACGATTTCTCTTTTATGTTTTAGCTTTGGGTCTTGTTTTTTTTTTGCGTTATAGTTTAACTAAGAAATATTTATGGCTGCCTAGCCAACTATAAAATAAAAATTAAAGTAAAATGGAGCGGAAGACTTAAGAATTTAATTTAGCAAACAATTATTTCTTTTTTAAAAGCCGTAAAGCAAAAAGAAGCAAAATATTTACAAAGCTGTGATGGTAAAACAAAAGAGCATAATTACGTTAGCTTAAAGGGATTTTATTTAAAATTTTATTTTTAGAATTATTTATGAAAGAATTTAGTTATTTCTCTTAATCTCATTCGGCAGCATAGAATTGTAAACTGCATGCATTTCTGAATTATCTTTCACCAATAAATATGGTTTTCGCAAATAACATCATAAGTCGATTGTTAGTTTTTAAAGAAATTTGGGTTATCATAATTTAGTGCCGAGTTCTTTTTTATTGCAAGGAAACGCTACCAAGGCAAAGAGACTACATTGTTATATCTGAAAATATATTTTAATTTTTAATTAATTTTAGTTTTGTTACGTGCTTTTTCCAAAAAAGAATATATAAGTAAAATAATTTTGCTATTCAGTAAAATATTAAAATTTTTATTAAAACACAATGAAATTGATTATGGAAGGTATTAGCTAGTTCCTATAGACATTTCGCTGAGGCTAATACAGATCATCACTTTATTTACTTTGATTTTTTTTTATCAGTTTTACTTAGAAAATACCACTTAAGTCGGCATAAGCCGTAAAGTTATTTTAGCTTTAAAGTTTTAAAATGAGACTGTTAAAGGTACGTTTCCACACACAGCGAAATCGTCGACGAAAACAAAATTCCATACATTAGCAACGAAAAAAGCTCTGAAATGAACTTTTGTATGGAATTTCGTTTTCGTTGACGATTACGTTGTCTACGGAAACGAGCCGTAAGAGAATAGTTCGAAAATTTAATACTAAACTAAGACTATTTTAAATAAATTGACATAGTTTCCAGATGTAAGTAAATAAAAAAAAAAATTGCTGTAGTTATTACAACTTAAACAGATACAATTGTACCTTATCAGTTCGGTGAAGGGTAATGATGACTTTATTATAGGAAAAAGTACAAGAAGTACTTAAAGCTGTTGGTCGTTTAAATAATATTTATAAATACATTAAATAATAATAATCAGACACCATCGTATATTGAGACAAACTGCTTGAAGTACTCTTTGTAAGTTTTCCTTTAATAAAGGCATCATAATTTGGAATCCAGTGGCTCTATTCTTCTGACTTTTAATTAGATGTCGGTTGCACATAACAAAGTTTACTCTACTCGGAGGCCCAGTCAATTGTTGACTTTATACTAACGTACAACATATTTTCGAGTTTCCGTAAGCTCAAAATCCATTTTAAACCCCTGGCTGCTAGGGCAAAATTGCTAAGAATACGTCTTCAAAACCACACTTTTGATAATTTAATACAGCTGATGTCAGATGCCTTGTCAGATGAAAATAGAACACGCTCTAATTAAAAATTTTTCATCTGACTTTGCTTCTGTAAATGTCATCTGACAATGTTTCGTATGCTTCACACGGCATGTATCACTTTTGCAGTGGGAAATTTGACATGTCAGATGTAAAATACATGTCGTCAAAGTCAACATAAGTGATCAGTAATATGCCTTCACCCTTTCAACAGTCCAATAATAATCACAACAATGACACACGAATGCACATCAGAACAATTTGTGATGCTGATAGCTTGGCTGCCATATGGGTCGAACGCAGCACTTGACAATAATGACACACCAATGCATATCAGAAAAATTCATGATATTGATGGGTTGCCTGATAATACTCTTGAATCCAAGACTTCAAGGCTTGTAGTTAATGTGCTAACCACTTCAGTTAACAGCAACCTCAAGGTAGACAAGCTAGTTTTGTAACTCTTTGTTATATCAAACGCCTTTCAGTTGTTGTTAAGCAGAAAAATAAGACATGAAAATAATGAGGCAGTTTCAAAAACTGACTATTGTTAACTTTTCGTTATGATAAAAACTTGTAAAAGTATCATTACATCAGCAATGAAAATGTCCCTGATACTGATATAGCGCCAAATACAAAGTATCGCGATATATCGGTATCGGTATGGGATGCATCTCTAATTATGGCGACACACTCCTTTAGATTTCGAAAAAAAGTAATCTACACACAGAACTATAGCTTACGTATAGTAATAAACTTTACTCATTTTATCTTAATTTGACGACAAAAACTAAGCTATTTGAGGGAAGCAGGGCTTTTAAAAATACTTTTTAAGGTCTTTGAAAATGAAATTTTATCTCAGACTACTCCAAAAAATACCAGGAAATTGGCAAACTTAAATTAATTGTAAAACTAAAGGCAACTTCTGCATTAATCTAAACTATTGCATTTTTGATTTTAGACTATGACCTCTTAAATAGAAACTGTTTGTTTTTATCAAACATATCTTATATATACACATATATATATATATATATATATATATATATATATATATATATATATATATATATATATATATATATATATATATATATATATATATATATATATATATATATATATATATATATATATATATATATATATATATATATATATATATATATATATATATATATATATATATATATATATATATATATATATATATATATATATATATATATATATATATATATAGTTTTTCTCATTTAACAGAATTTAATTCCTTATTGTTAATTTACTTTATGCAAATTTGTGACTGTTGCATTAGATCTAACAGAAAGCAAAGTTTTCTTAATTTGTTACGGTATTTAAATGCTCTAATTCCCAATGCAATTTTCGCACTTGTTTTTCTGCTTGTTCCTTTAAACATTTATATACACACACACACTTTATTTAATCCCCTTAACGATGAAAAGAAAAAATCTTTATACTTGTTTTCAACACAGTATAAAAAATAAAAATAAAGAGCCTATGACTATACAATGTATTTTCATTTAAGTTTTGTCAAGATTTCAATTGTAAGAGAAGAGAGACAGGGATGAGAATATTTTAGAAAACATGAAATGAAAATGAACATCATGAATGCAACCGCATGTTCAAAAATGCTTTTTTTAGCTTTTTTATATTTTCCTTTACTGCTATGACTGTCTTTGCTGTTGCAAAAAGATAACCAAAACTGCATATAATGTGTCACATTCCTTTTGGAAATAAATACTGTAGTAAAAAAAGCAAGACAACACAAAAACAGTTAAAAGAAAAAACAACAAAAATAATAGAAACGCCTTAGACTAGGCTTGGAAAATACTTTTCTTTTAATCGTATACTTCTACATTTTCTAATTTCTTTTCTGCATAAAACACGTTGTGAATACATTTTCTTTTTATGCCCCAATACTCAACAACACAAACTATGAATTTGTGCTGCTAATGCTATAAACAATTTCTATTTCCATTTTCATTACTAGCATGCAAAATACTGGCAGAAGCAGTAGAAAAAGCCAGAAATCCAGGAATTGAGAGGATTGCATGCAAATGAAAAAATAAAAAAAATCTAAACTGACTTTTAGAAAATGTCTCCAAAGGACTTTAGTTTAACCAGATGACGACAACAAATGCCATGTGGCTTTTAGCCAAAAACGGAAGGTTTCAATAGCAGCAAAATACAAAATTTTTGAATATAAGTTTATTGGAAGGAAGTTTGTCTAAAACACGCACACACAAACACACACACAAACACACACATACCAACATGCAATGTGCAAATGGCTTCTGGCATACATATTTGAGAATAAAATCCTAAGGAAATTTTATTTTTCACTATCTCTTTCTATGATTTTTAAATATGTAAGCATTTTTTAGAAAGTGTTGTATTGAGCATAGAAATATTTCTATTTTTTTGATATATGCATGATGATAAAAAAATTTATGTTTTTCATTGCATAATTTTTCTTATAAATCCAGCTTGAAAAATATATTGGTACCTTAATTTAGAAAAGCCCTAATTCATTTAACTTTTCAAATCGAGATATGCAAATTTCGATAGATGAACCTCCAATAAATCGAAATATACAAAAATTAATGTAATTTAATGAAAATTAATGTAATCACTGGATCACAGATTGTGACGCCTTGATTATAGCAAATATTTCAAAAAGTACAGAATGGCGTATGAGTATTATTATTTAATATATTGATAATATATTAACTATACGTCAAATTGTTTCAAGAACTTTTTTAATATTTTCTGTAATAAATGCGTCATAAAACGTAATTTGAAATGTCCGCAAGAACGAAATCCATTTTAGACACATGGTTTCTACACAGAAAAAATGATCACCAAAAATTTTTCAAACAAGAGTTTGTCTAAAATAAAATAAAATTTTCAATAAATGTTCCTGAATTTTTTGTTTGGCTAGAAAAACAACCCCGATGTCGACATACACGTAAATAACAACAACAATAATGCATAATGAATGCGTTTGTAACCAGCTTGTTAACTGAAGATTTCTGAGTGAATTAATTTGATAATATTGTTGCGTTAATTCTAATTCCCTATTTTGGAGCATTTAGTTAAACATACAGAGTTGAACACAAATTACAATTAACAAAGTGAAATTTCATAAATGCTTAATAGATGATAATGCAATTATTTAAAATTTCAAAACATTTAAAGTTTTAAAACATTAAAAAAATTTGTAATGCCTCACACAAAAAGTTTGTTTGATTTATTACAAAAAATCCAGTATATATTTTTTGGTGGATTGAGTAAAATATTATGTTAAGAATTTGTAAGTATTTTTAGACAAATAGTTTTGTAAATTCAGGCAAAAATATTGTTTGATATACAACAGAAAATTCAGTAAATATTATCGTTTGATTAAATACATTTTTTTTATTTGTAAATATATTTAGACATTTTGTCTAATATATATTTATAATTTTTTTTACTTTAGTTGTTGAGACTTTTTTTTTCTATATTCACAAATTTATTTGTTGTTGTTGTTTCTAGACAAAATATTTACTAATTTATTAAATTTGTTTACTGAAAATGAAATTTAGTTTTTTTTTATGTATAACAAATTTGCTTAAAATTGTTTGTAGAAGTATATCCCCCTCTTCAAAGATTCATCCTTACACCCTAATACACATGTAAAAATCGTATTTTTTTATTTATTCGCTAATGTCATGTCATTTTATTTTTTGGCTTTCTATATTTGCCTTTGCTGACAGCCAATTGTCATCGAATATGTATCCTGCTTAAATATTTCCTTTTTGTAGTTAATATTTTTCTTTACTATAGATTTGTGTGGTTGTCGGACTATCGCTGTGTCTATCCATCGTTAGTTTTGTTTTTACTCACACCATATTTTTAATATTAAAGCTTTTCTCTATTATAGTCATTTAAACGCATTGTATTTTCGTAGCAGACCACTGAAAAAATGGTCCTTAGATTTAAGGCGTAATCTGTAATGAAAAACGGTTTCAAAATGAACATTGGATTTTTTACCCCAAACTTTGATAGGAATTTTATATTTTAGCTAAGTCTGCCTGTATTTTTTTATTGCTATTAAATATCTAAGAAATAACTAAATTAGTATTATAATTCCTCTACAAACCATTCGTCTTGTAGTTATTATTGACATTTACTATTTTGACGTTTCTGTAATATTTAGGATTATGTGTAGACATCAACTACACACAGAAAAACTTCAATCTAAAATCATAGAAAATTAAGTTAATTTAATATTTTACAATAATCTTGAAAGAACATATATCCTTTTAAATTAACTATATTTCATTTTGATCTAATATTCCAGAATAGTTAAATAAAAATGTAGTTGACATTGAAATAATACGAAAAATCATGTTGAATCAAAGTTATTTCAAATTGAAACAACGCGTATTTAATATTGAAACAACACGAAGAATCGTGTTGAATTAAATTTATATCAAGCTGAAACAACATAACTTTAATGTAGCTATTTTATTAATTATTTTACTTGCGTGATGTATATTAGCATATTCATCAGAAAACTTTGTGTTGTAGTTGGCTGCACCAGCCAAGATTTGAACTCGTGCCACTTGCATGATCGTCCACGCCCTAACCACTGTAGCTACAATAGTTTCAAACTTTACTTTGGCTATGCACTGAATAAATGCCATCATATGCAAAATGAATTTCATTTTAATTCAATATGATTTAAATGATTATTTAGCATAAAGCTTATTTGAAATTAAAGTTACAGCCATGTTGATTTAAAATGAAATATATCGCTTATAACAAAGTTATATTGAGAGTGAAAAATTTAAATCAAAGAGATTTAAGTTTATATTAATAATTGTTCGTTTTTTACGACAGAAAAATAAGGATTTTAATATTGTTTTTGGTGTTTGCAGACTAAATAAAAGTCAAAGAAAAATTCATAGATTCAATAAAGAACATTTACTGAAAATTTAATTTTATTGTAGGCAAAATTTTGTTTCGCCATTTTTTGGTGATAATGTTTTCTGTGTATATTTTTGAGTAACTCGACCGCATACAGGAGAGAGCGAAGAAGCTCATCAGGGACAGTAGGGTAACCAACTCTATTGATGGGATGTGTTTCGCTTTTTAAACGATACTACAATAGAGTTTGTTCTAATGAAATCAGGGAATTTTTTCCCGAAACGCACTCTTTTCTGCGAAGATCACACGACAGTGAAATACATTATGCAATAAAAAAAATCATTCTTTAAAACAAAAAATCTGCGTCGATTTTTCCTGCCACTTTCAATGTTGTTAAGTTAAATGTCCAATATATACTTCTACCTTTATCCTCCATCCCATATGCTTAAAACTTAAATAAATCTGCGAGATATTTTAATAAAAAATGTGCTTATTAAAATTCATTTAAATCGATTTTATTTTTCGTGATACATTTTGCACACTACAAAAAATTCAGAAAAAACCATAAAAAATAACCCTGCTTTAATTTCAACAATTAAAATTAAAGAAATATATAAATAAAAAAATATCTGACGCTGATTAAACTGCTCAAAAAAAGACAACTTTTATATTATAAAATATATGCATGTATGTATATAAATTTATACATTGCAACCAATTAAGTTAAAGCAACTTATTGAAGCATGCTTAAATTCAATTTCACAGTTTAATAATTTTTTTTATTTTTTCCAAAAACTGATGGCAAGGCAGGCAGGCGCGCTCACAACTATAACAATTTGTATAATGGAATAGTTCTTTTTCGTTGTTATGCTGCTGTTAAATATAGTAAATTAATACGTTCTAATTACTACAATAAATTTAAATAAATCTTGTGTAAAAAACTCACTTTTCACTATCAGCATTATAAATGAATATTCGAAGCGTGTGAGTAAGTGAATGAATAAGCCAGCGAGTGTATTTGAGTTACTAGCCAACATTCATTAATAATTCACATGACACAGCCACATTATGCACTTGTGTCATCAATTTTACAAAGTGACTTAAAAATATAATATAAATTAGGTCAACTACTACACAATTCAACCAGCTGCATATTTCTTTGCTACAAATATACAAATACGTTGTGGCATATTTAAACTTATGCTTGCATCTGTATGTGGTGGTGTATTTAACACTAATGCAATTGCATTTACAGAAAATGAAAAAGAAAATGAAAATAAGCAAATAATACACAATAATACACATTCAAATGTTACAGTTTCGAGAAAAAAAACTGTTTAAGGATATTTCATTGTTTTGAAAAAGGACAATACACCACCATGTTTTTATTCACAGTTCTTCTGACCACTTATTATGTACAGCAACTGGAAAAGAGAAATTAAACAATACGATGCAACAATTTCAATTTGCAACTTACAAGTGGCATTGTGGCATTAAATACGTTTGAAGTTGTGTGCAACTGTATTACATGTTCTATGCGTTCGATTGCAAAAGAATGCTGTGTTGGATTGTTTGTCGGTCGAATGGTATAGATGCTTGGCAAGTTCAACCCACTCTATACTTTACTATAATGTTGAATAAAACCACTGCAAGTCTCACATCATTTGGAAAAAATGTATCGTAAATTGAGGGCTGGAGTTTGAGATCCTCACCAAACCGTGGTTGGAGGTGGGACATGTTTGTTATAAAAATATATTACGAGTACAAATAACAACAGTTGTACGATTTTGGATTTAATTTTTCTATCTATAGCTGAAATCCTTGACAGTAGGTTTATAACTACTGCTGTTGGCAATTAGAATGAGAGGGGATGAAAAAAGACAGAGCTGGTTATACTAAGAAAAAATATTATTTTTAAAAATAAATTTGTTAATAATATTGCAAGTGCTATGCAAATGAAATTCAAATTGTTTGACAAGATTTATTGAAAATTATAGTGCAATTTGCAATTGCAATAAGGAATTTTTATAAGGAATTTCTATAAAAAACTGCACTTAAGTTTTTTTTAAAGCTCATGTTTTATGTCTATTTTTCATAAAAACTATATAGTCAATTCGACGCATATAAATTGTCATCTTGCGACGCATTTTAAAATATTAGCGCTTATATTTTAATTGGAGTGAATTATTGAACATATTGATGCTGTTCAACAGAAAAAACATCTGCAGAAAGTTTATTCTACATATGAACTGTTCTGCTAAAGAACGAATTTACTCCGTATCGGGTAGTGCGAATCACAGGTGTGTCGACCAGAAACGGATATTATCTTAATGAAGAACGTGTTGTTTTTAAAAATAAGTTGGTCCATGCTCCAGCCACTCAATAGAGCTGCTTTCATCTCCGTCTCATGTACGCGCTCAACTAACAGCAAAATAGTCGTTGAAGCAGCGGTCCATATATGAGAGTTGCATTCCATTTTTGGTTGGATAAGATGGTATAAATATTAAGAATATCAAATGGAGTGAAGTGTTTCTTACGCTATCTTAATCAACGCACTTGATTGGTTCTAATGTGACTCGAAAAATTCGATCACTCCATCGGACATCACACTGGATTTTCATGTCAAGAGTGTTAAGGGCTTTTGATCACTCAATTCCCATGCCAGCCATTATTGCAGATGGAGCAGCAAGTTTGGTCATACCTGACCATACAGCACTGGATATGGCGAGCATTTAAAATGAGCCTATTCGCTGGACCATTAAGCGATATTTTTACGATCGTGATTAAGTGTATCATTCATGTTTTGCCTCATGGTTTGGCCTAATAGTAAATGAATATATGTATACATTGGAGATGATGCAAATAAGTAGACAGATTTTGAAGTTTGACAGATAACGTCATAAGGTAGGAGAAATAACGAAGCCTTGTTGCACTCCTGAATTATCCTTAAACTCGCTTGGTGAGATCCCATCCATTACAATTCGTATAGTGCGATCCGTTAAAAACCTCAATATAAATTGAGAGAAGTAATAATCGACATAAAATGCAACAATTTTGCATAAAAAGTCACCGCCTTCAAGATATCTATCATACTTTCGCCGAAATGGTAAATAGAGTGACACAATTTTTGCGAAGGAAGGGCTACATTCCAAATATTATTACAGTGGCGGACTGTACTATATTCCAGAAGTATTCCGTACAGTAATTTTTAAATAAATGTACATTTGAAACTCTAAGCAATTTTCTTTTTACGCATTAATGCGTATTTTCGGTTTCATTCAATATTTTTCATTGTTTATGTTATAAGTTCGAAAAAAATACATGCATAAAAATAACACACAGATCTCGTGAGAGAAAAAGATTTTTAATAATAAGTTTATGTTAACTTCATGCTGCCAGTTTGGACACTATTCTTTAGCTGAGTGGTTGGTGCATTGGATTACAAACCTGAAGAAGCTTCGTTCGATTTGCAGTTGATAGAAAAATATAAAACTAATACTTTAAATGAAATTTATTTGCTGATGGTTAAGCATTGCCAATATGCATTTCATTGGTGCTTTACCAAATCGTCAGTAGACTTCAACCACACTTTTGAACAGTTGCAAGCCCCTTGTCAAATGTACAGACTTTCAGAAACCATTTGAGAGTTGATTAAAAAAAGACATGGTAGACTTTGAAACTTATACAAAACCCATCAAATAGTTTGTATTTTATATGAATCAATTTTAGTTTCATTAAGCCTTCAACATGACGTTAACCCATTTAAAAATTAAGTAAAAATCTTTTGTTTCTAAGGAACTTCAGTTTGATTATTTGAAAGTAAAAAAACCCCAACAAAACAGAGGAACTTTTTTATTTTTACGAGATTATAACAGATAATTTTTCAACATTAAAGATTACATGAGCTTTTCATTTAATTTTAATGAAAAATAAGTAGAATTAAACTTTTAGTTAATTTTATGTACTGATAGTCATACTAGCGGCCGCTGAGAAAACTGTTGGACTCCAAAAACTTCACAAGATAGAAATTCAACTCACTTTCCATTACTTTGCAATATGCAGAACATATCACGATTGGGCGGAAATTTTTAATTAACTAGCCTCTACCATTTTTACTAGTACCTGAATTGTCGAATAATTGCTTAATACGATCTTTAAATCCTAAAATTCAACCGGAAGCGCAAACAATATTTATTCAGCGAAGACGCTCAGAGCAGAAAATTTGCTAATCTTTTATAACGAATAATTATGTTGACGCAGTATCAAGGGGCATTACAGTATTCTCAAATATGTCGCAACATCTCTAGACATTATTTTTTGTGTGTTATAATATTCATAAACATTATGACGTTGGACATTATGACATGTTGCCATACTCATGGATTCATAATAAATATTGTTTTAATATTGGTTCTTTCTGATTTCGAACTTTAACTATGGCACAGACAATGTTATCATATTATATTTAACATCTCTGTCACTTTATAGAAACGTGACGCTAAATAAACTATTTAGCTTTCTTTGTATATAATATTTTAGTTTGAGTGAGTAGTAATATGATTATAAAGTTACAATGTAAAAAATTTTACACAATTTGTATCTGTGTATCTATGGAGATAGTAAAATCGTTGTTATGTTTGGCTATATGTTTGTATGCTATTGCAATATGCGCAATGCAGTAGTTATCGGAAATGGGTTAATCGATTTTTAAGAGGATCTCTAGTTATGCTCTGTTTCATTTTTGTCATAGTAACTCATTCACACATACATAAACACATACACACATATATGCTCACACAATCATACTTGCCCATAAACTTCTATATTAAGACAATTATATTAGCATCCTGGACCATAGAATTTGTCAACTATATTTGTGTCTATGTGTTTTAGATGTTGTCTGTCTGTCTGAATTTAAGTTGAAGTTGAAACCATTTGTTCTATGCAACTATATGTATATGATTTTATGTTAGTTTCTGCTGTCATTTTTTGTTACATATATAGTACAAATGATGTTGATGTATTAGTGCATAAGGACCCATTACAATTACGTTTAGTGTCCTACCAGATGTGTAACTTGAAAAACAGGAAACATCTGATGTACATATTTGAGAACCATTCATTTGTTGGTTTTATTTTATCGTCTGTTTTTGTCATTTTTAATAAGATTTACTTTCTATACCACTAGCGAGTTTTCAATTTTTCCTCTTGTCCTTAGAGATACTTAGTCGGTCATCGTTTTATGTTGATTATATGAAGAAAAAAAATTGCATAATTGGCAGAGAAATGAAGGAGTAAAAATAGTTTAATGTATTCTAAAATCAGCGTTAAGTTTATGTCTCAATTGCACAATATATCAACCAATTGCAGTTTCTATAAAAAAAGGAGTTTCATTCACCCTTATGTGCGCACCTAGGTACCCGGGTACCTTTGGCGTGTTCAACCAAAATTTTTTAATTGAAATTAATAATCTGCATATCTGAAACTTTTAGAGAACTTCTAACTTTCAAAAAAGTTTGTATTTTTGCAGCCGTATAGTTAAAAAAAATTTTGTAATTTACGTGAGAGACCAATTTACTCTTAACCAAGGTACCCGGGCACCTGTACGTGTTTTATATAGAATGAGGCCATTGTAAGTACTTATATTTGTTGTTAGTTATTAGTAGCTCTGCATAAATAAATAAAATTCTATATAAACGTGGTAGACGTAGAAATTTCTAATCAAATTAAGCATCATTTATGCGCACGACAAAAAACACCTTCTATTGCGCCGCAAGGTACCCGGGTACCTATATAAAAGTTACATTGAAAAGTTGAAACCTAGTAAAATATATATGAGATTGGCTGCAGATATATATTGTCAATCCCATATATATTTTATAAATACATATTTAGTGCGAAAATATTTGTTTTCTACGTAACTTTTATATAGGTACCCGGGTACCTTGCAGCGCATTATAAGGTGTTTTTTTGCCGCGCACATAAGGGTTAAGAAGTTTTTGTTTTTATATAAATAAAATTTATAATCTTAGTGCCGAAAATATTGGGTGATGTGCGAAAAAATTTAGTAGGTAGTACATACTAACAATTTTAAGAACCTACTCCACTTTCAATGCAAAAAAATTAAGTGTTTACAAAAACTGACATGTCTTAAAATGATAACTTATTAGGCACTACAATACTTAGTATATACTTACTTTAGGAATTCGAAAAAAATAAATATGGAAACGAATAATAAGTATGCACTAAAAAAACAATTGTGCTTTAGAGCCGTCTGAAAAAGTTAGTGCTTTCGTTTTGTGTTCTACTAGGCAGCGTTGAGCGCATAAATTGCAGTTTTTGACTTAAGAGGTATGTATAAAATAATCCATTTAGCTGTTTGCCGATGTCATGCCAACCCGACAGCATAAATTCAGCACTTGTCTACCAGCTGTCGACAATTATATTATATTATATTAAGAGTTTCTTACAATTTTCTAGGCTTTAGTAAATAGCAAGAAGCTGCCAGTAGCAGTCGATTACGCCAGCACAAAAAAAGTGGATGTTTGACCAGACCGAGCTACCTACATACATGTATTTGACAATCCTAATCCATAACGTCTGGCTCGCTCGTACACCGTACACAATATTTCGAGTAAATTGCAAAAAACTGCAGTATTTCAAAATTTTCAGCGATTTTTTCCCAATATATCGAAATTTTGAGGAATTACCTGACAATCGCACAACAGATTCGGATTCAGCACGATAACTAGTAGGAAAATTCTATTTTTTTTTGTTCCGACGTCGGCAATTAGTTACAGAATATGAGGGAATATAAAGATCTTTACATTTCCCCTATTATGAATGGCGTCGATGTCACATCAACACGAAAGAAAAAATTGTAATTTGTCTACTCGTTGCTGACAACAATTGACTCCTATTCTCTTTATATTCCTTAAGGCTTCGAAAATTAATACAGGATATAAATAATCGCCTAGAGTTCGCCAAAGTTGTTTTACAAGTGCAGACGTTACCGATACCAGAATCTGTAAATGTCCATCGTATAAAAATGTATAAGGCAGACTAGATTAAATGCGTTGTTAGGTGATGTAGGATATCCATTCACGGTATTAATGATGAAGGTTTTTTAGAGTCCTTCTTCAAGGAAACAAATCAATTTTAATGGATCACGTCGTTATTGGATGGATGCTTGAACAACCTAGTGTGTATGTAAATAAGAGTCAAAATAGTTTCTATATAAAGAAATTGTTTTTATACTCTTCTATTTGAAATGCAACAAATTTTTTAAACAAAATGTATATAAAAATTATTATTTCAAATTCAGTGATTTTATTTCTCTTTAGAATCTGAAAAATTAATAAATTTTGCAGCTAAAACTAAAACCGAATAATTCGGAGTCTAGTAGCTATGAATTTTCAAGTACTTTCTTTTTGCATACTGAGTTCAAGTACACACTAAATTTTCGAAGGCACTACACTCAGTTGAGGGTACTTGACTAGGTGTATGTATATACTATTCTTTTCGCATCACCCATTGTCTTTTAGGTTAAAAAATTGTCTGGTTTTAATATAAGTCCAACGATATTTTCTAATGCAATTTTAAGACCAACGAAGCAATTTCACTCTTAATATGAAATTTTGCATACAAAATATCTAATAGAAATTTTCATTGGATTCATGAAGTAAAAATCATTCACTGTCTATGAGTTTCTGCCTTAATATTATCTTATATCAGCTATATTTCTTTACTTTGTTTTCTTCTGACAGCTCTGTAAATTAGCTTGAACTTTTTTTTTGATCCATCTAGCTTTTTGGCTCATTGTTGCCTGATCATTTTGTAAATTTCTCTTAAGTTCTCTTCTATCTTAAGGAGTTTATTGTTTTAGTAACTCAAACTATGAAAACAAAATTTAACTAATTTCCATTTACATTATAGTTATTTTTCACAATATCTTCTATTTTATATAATATTTTTTCAACTTCAAAAACTATAGATGAAATAAAATCCCTAAGTAAATTATTGCTGTCCCTTTTCTGTGTCAATTTGTGGTTAACTTTTGTAGCATGTTTTTATATTTTCTTATACAATTTATTTATTTCCAGTGTCTCCCTTTTAATCCAATCAAGAATGTCAATGTGTATATGTATTAGTGCGTGCATTTACTGTATCAATAGTGCAAGTGAGTTAACGAACATTTTTAATATAAAGAAGTGTGCTATTGAATAAAATTAATTAGTATTATTTTATCTAATGAAATCTTAAAAGTTTGAGTTAAAAAATTTCGTGAGATTAATTTGCAGACTGAATGTGTTCAAAAGAAAAAGCTTAGATATTTTAAAAGACTTTTGTGTTACTTAATTTTCATTATTTCGTCTATTAGAACAGCAACCTTGAATATAATTTTTTCACGGATTTATTTAGCAAAACTATAACATTAATATAAAATCTTTAGAGATATTCGTAATGGTATACTAACACTTATATCTGTTGTACATGCTAAGTTATACAAAAGTTATGAGATTTGAAACATATGAAAAATATAAGTAACAATTTTATAAATTCTATCACATACAACATATACAACAGTTCTTAAAACAAACTAAAAAAACGAATTTAAGACTGGTCAAAATTAAGGAATTTTTAGGGCAAAATTGTCATATGCACGTATGAGTATTATAACGGTACCGTCATATTACTCATACGTGTAACTAAAATATTGGTAGTCCGCGCATTTGCTTCACGCATTTTTTGTAATTAAAAATTCACAAAAAATTTCCCGTTAGATATATCGCAAAATTTTTTTTAAATATAAGAGAATTTCTATGTTTTCTTAATAAATTTAATAAATTGAGTAATAATTGAAATTTTATTCATATTTCGAGAAAAACAGTTTTTTTTTGGACTTCACGGACAAAAGACATTTTCACTGCGTTCTTTCTGCACCGATTTTTTTATTTTTAAACAGAATCGAATAGAGAAGGACTTAAGCTTTCCGTGTATATTTAAAAAATTTAACTTTGAGCCATATTTCGTGGGAATAATTACAAAACAAATTTAAAATATTTTATTTATTTATTTATTCCATTTTTTTTTAATTTTTTGCGTGTTTTTTTTTTGCAACACTTTCTTGGAATTGGCTATTCAATTTTATTTTCTTAAAAAGTGTATTTTATAACGATTACAATAAGCCATAAATTATTAAAATCGTTTGAGAATTGGCAAAATTACATTTTTTACACAATTCAACACATTATTAATGCATTTTGGAGCTGCTTACAAAATAAATTGTAAAAAATCCATAACTTCTAAACTAATATTTGGATTTATTTCAATTTCGGCATATCAAAAAATGAGGAGGTATACATGCAAAATATATTTTGCGAAAATTTGCAAAATATGTACTAACGACTGTACAATGACCTAATTTTCGTGAATTTCAAAAAATAAATTTAATTTTTTTATATATCCCTACTACCTGGGGACCGTTGGCGTATCTTGCGCTGTATCAGTTCCATTTATCGTAGGATACATATGAGAAACACCAACAAATCATTATTGTCTCTTTCTAAAGCCTATAGCATAAATTTTTAACTATCAAAATTTACATGTCTGATTGGCCGGTGGTCTGGTCTAGAAATCTTCACACGCTGCACGAATGATACATAATTTGCACCATTTTCAGCGTTAAGCTTTTCATTTGTTGTCGAATTGTTTACTGTTAAATATCCAGTTAAAAATTTAGAAATCAAAAACTGCTCGTTAACAGGATGCATATCTGTAAAACTTTTATATAAAAAGGATACTTCTTGAAGTCGAATGCAGCAGGAGTAAGAGATATACCACCCCCCACCCCCGCTCCTCTTAAAGGTAATGTTTTTCCTCACTATTGAATTTCTAAAAGAAATTTTACATGATGGTATGTCCTACAGTCCTACAGTCGGCCGCAAAAGACATTTGTTCAGAAAAAACTTTTGTTAAAACATTCTTTCAAAGCAATTAAATGCAGTTTTAATATTTTTTATTACTATTTATTTTTTATAAGCAAATGGAACCCGCGAAACAATTTTCTTATCGGCTGCAAAACACCCAGGGTGACCTGTGGTCTAATAGGCTAACATGTTGTCTATCAGGTACAGCAGTATTTTATTAATTTAAGGTGTCTTTTAAGGTATTAGTGCTTTTGAACTAATTCGAAACTTTTTTCCGAATATCCTGAAAATTTTCGCAATATCCGTGATAGAAGTAGTTTCTTAAGAGTTTTTTATCTTTTTACAGATTTAGTTACGGGTATATGATAGAATTTTGAATTTCTTCCAACTTAGCAATTTATTTTTTTGGGGCAATATTTTTTATGTATGTAATAGAAGGGTTCGTGATGAAATTATGCTCTTTCATTTTCAATAAATTATCCACTTTATTACTTTTTCTCGGTCGTAGACAGTTTTGGAATAAATTCTTAATTTTTGTTTTCGCAACTTAGCGGGCCAATCAAAAACAGCTAATAGCATGTGTTCTATGCATTTACCCACTATCGATTAGCTAATAAAAAAAGAAAAAAATAAGTCATTTATTTATCGTAAAACGAAACATAAATAATAAGAATATGTTTAGTCCAAATAAAAAAAAATCATAAAATGCAAATGTGTGAAGGCCTAAAAAGTAATTATTTTAAAATATTTTAATTACTGATATTAATGAGCAATAAATTGGCGAAAAACAAACTTCATTTAAAGACTTAAAAAATATAAAGCCCCAAGAAATTTAAGCAGTTTTTTGTCCATTCTGAAAAATTTCGAAAAAAAAGGATTTATAAAGTTTGCCCATTAAGGTGACGATACATTATTTTCTTTTTAACCCTGCTGTTAAAAAAACTTATAAATCTTAAGTAAAGGACCATTGTGGCCCATATGGTTTTTTAAAACAATAAATGCACTAAAATGTATTATTCGACTTTTTACTGACGAGTTCGACATTTTGAGATTTGTGGGATCACTTCTGACTGAAATAAGATAATCATTTTCTGATTGTGCACCATCTACGAGCGGTTTACCAAAAATGTCATCTGGTCCTAACCTAAGATTTGTAATTTTTTATTTTTTTATCTTCCTTTACATCATAGATAATTAAAAATTTCATAGAAGTAATAAAATAGAAAAATACCACATTAGCTAAAGTTTTAAGTTGGCATGTTCAACCGTTCCGTAGTCAAATCAAAAAGAAAAAAAATTACGAAAATGGTCCAAGCCGAACAACAGGGTTAAATAAAATATTTATCAAACTTTTGCGCAAACTTTTGCTTTTTATAATATTTAGCTTTTCAACAAGGTTTTATATTTCATTAACTATAACTTAATTTCTTTAAGCAGAGTGTACAAAAAAAAATTGTTTAATCGCATTATTTTTAGTTTATTCTTTTAAAATTTTAGATCATTTTGACAAAATTGTTGAGCAAAATAAAGGTGGCTTCTAAAATGTTATGGAATTTTAACTGCAAGATCGAGTCTTTGACAATATTTATATTTCTGTTAATATTACTACTGGTTTTTAAAAAAACTTTTTTTTAAATGATTTAATACTTTGGAAAACTAAAAAAATACAATTATTTCCAAAGCATATTTATGCCAGATATACTCGTCCCCACTTACCTTGGAAAATACCTTCCTGGGATGTCAAAAAAAAATCCACCGAAAAGTGTGCCAAAAAAGCATTTTGACATATGAGGGAGATCAAAAAAATCAAGCCGTGAAAATAAGCAAAAATAATCACTTAGGCTGTCAAGGACACCTGGTATGAATTCGGCTTGATAATTTTTTTCAAAAAGTTACTACAAAATTTTTTATTTAGTTTCGCTTTTGTTTGTCCGAGTGTTTGTACTCAAATCTAGGGACAGTTGTGCTATAATAACGATTCTTATGAAACTTTGCACACTTATTGGGTACTGCTCATAATACAATATTTTGATGAGAAAGGTGGACAAGCAAATATTGCTCGTAGTATCTTATATATAAATAGGCCACACAATTTTTTGTCGTACACTTTTAAGTATCTTGTTGTCTACCAATATTTGTGAAATATATATGTTATAAAAGGTATTTTTTTCGATATGCACAAAAATTTTTTTTTCTAAAAAACCGGTTAAAACCAACCCTGTTTAAGGATAAAGTGGTAGAATTTCGACCACTAGGCAGTGTCCTACTAACTTTAAAACTCCAAGAATATTATGTTTTGCAAAGTAGGCAGCGCAGCGCCCAGAAAAATATATATGATTTTTCATTGATGCTTTAAATATTTCAAGCTCTTTCGAATTATGTAGTAAAAATATGCTTTAAATATTTCTTCTGTCTTTTTGCTAACCCTTTTATTTAATAATAATTCTATGTTCTAATTATTTTTGTGTCCTTTGGCTACCACTATTACCAGTAACTAGACAAAAGTTTCCATCACCACTGTAGGAGTTTAAATAACATATTATATAAAACCAACTACGTGACTTTTTCCCTAATTTCTCTTAAACCATTATACCATTATTTTTTATTTAAACTTTCGAGGTCTTAGTACAATCACAAAGTATGAACAAAAGTATCTACCCACACACACACAGCTATACAAAAGATAATATTATGATGTAAGTAAAAAGGAAGACACACATACAAATATAACTGTGTTATAAATAGTAAACTTATAACAACATAATTTACAATTACGCACATAATTCGCACTTATACTTCTGCTCACATTCTAGTAAAGGCAACAAACTGTCATACACCTACATAAATGACAATCCAACACTTTCAAAAAGTAGCACTGACACTCATTCTTACACTAACACTAAAAGAAACTGTCAGTGTTATGCTTTACGAAGAGCTTCTTTGTCTTATTTTGTTCTTGTTTTCTTTTAATTTATAAAATTTAAAGAAAATTTTATTTAAAGTATAGAAAGAAAATAAAAATGTTTGTAAAGTTTTCTTAACTTTACTTGGAAAATAGAATAAAAACGGTTCAGGAATTGTGAAAAGGTAACAAAATAATAAAATCTGAAAAGACCGAAAAGGACTTGACATCATTTTATTTATTATAGTTGATGTGATATACCATAGAAGGAAGGTTCTTCCTTAAAAAGAAAAAAATGTTTAACAAAAAAAAATATGATTTAAGTTTTGTTATGAAAAACTTTGAAACAATTACTTTGTAGCCAGAATAGGACTGTGTCCTTAAAATGTTCAAAAGGGTTGTATTTTGTATTTTTGTTTCTTTTCTCTTCTCACAAATGCTATTTAGTTCGTAGAGTTGTTTCTGGCAACCTATAACTGTCGTGGCTTGTTTATTTCTTCACAGGTATGAGTAAATGTGTGTGGTCTGCTACCATAACGTAAACACAATAATTAGTTGTAGCATTTGAATTGCTTCGAAGAAATAAATAAAAACTTCTAAAGGTAATTTATTATGGTGCTCCTACTTAGATAGCGGAAAGAATATATATATATATATATATATATATATATATATATATATATATACAAACATATGTACATACACAAAAAATAGCACCAAAAAAATTTCAAACAAAAGTTTGTCTAAAATAAAATTTAATTTTCAGTAAATGTTTTTTAATGAATCAGCAAATTTTTTGTTTGACATTTATTCAGTGTGCCAACACCAAAAACAAAACACAGTTTTCTGTGTCGTAAAAAACACCTCTGACGACATACACATAAATACCAACAGCGGCAATGATAGCAAAAGGAATGCGATTATAAGAAGTTTTTTTTACTGGAGATTTCTTAGTATATCAATTCGTTAATGTTGTTGCGTTAATTCTCATTCATTTTATTACAGTATAGATAAACATGCAGAGCTGAACACAAATATTAAAACCAAAAAATATTCTTACCGACTCAGACATAAAGTTTGTTCGATATATTACAAAAAAAAATTCAGTAAATATTTTTTTTTATTCAGTAAACTATTTTGTTTAGAATTTGTAAAGACAAACTGTTATAAATTCAGAAAAAAATATTGTTTGATATCTTACAGATAATACAGTAAATATTTTTGTTTGATTCAGTAAATTATTTTGTAGAGATATTTTGAGTTAAATAGTTGTATAGGCTTGGACAATTTGTTTACTGAAAAAACAATTCTTTCAAAGAAATTGTAGTTGTTATCTCCGTTTCTAACCAAATTTTTACTGATTGATTGCATTTCTTTACTAAAAATTAAATTTAGTATTTTCTGTGTATATATTTGAGGCGAGCATAAAACTATAGTGGTCAATCCGGCAAATGCCTAATTTATATTATTTTAGCATGATGCTGCCTTAATCCGCCGTTTTAGGGCTTTATAATGCTTAAAGCATGTTTTTTAAGTTTCCTAAGGCTAATATCATAACCGCGTTATTTATATTAAAATTTTCTTAACCGCTTGCACGTTATGGGTTTTTTTTAGTTTTAAGTTAACTATTTTTTTTGTTGTTTTATTTATTTTAAAACTTAAAAGCTTAGATATTGTTTTTGAAGCTTTCTGGTCCAAAAGGGGCTTCATAAATCTTAAATTTGAATTTCTCTAGCTTAATGTAGCATTAAGCTTGTTAAACTTTATATGGAAATTTATTTATGCCATTTGGAAAAGCTATCAAAATAAAATATGGAGGAAGAGTAGGAGAAGAGTTTTTCCTAAACAAACAACGAAAATTCTATAAATGTTTTAAATGAAATACACGCAATTTTTGAGACAGACACAGATTGTTTTCTAACCCTTTTTCAAAATTAAAAAGGAATCAAAATAAAATAAAGCAGCAGCAACAAATATGCCAAGCTATAAAACTTTTATTCATATATTTTATTTCTTTTAAAATCTTTTGTATATACATATACAAACAAACTTACATGAATACAAATATTACGAAGAAACCCAGCATACATTAAGCTTGTTAAACTTCCAGCGTTGCTAATAAATTGTCTTTTTCTCTAGTCTTAAAATTATTGGATAAAAAAATTTAAGCCAGTTCAATTTGTTTAGAAAATTTGTATGGGAGCCACTAGAAACAGAGTACATTTTACATGAGTATGGATTACTGTGGGTCGATTTATTTTTCGAAAACTCGTAAAGCAGAGACATCATCTACATTAGGACATTTTCGCAAAGAAACCATATATCGGATATGATTTCCTAGCCCGAGAAAATCGAGCTGAAGTTAAAACATGGGTAAAACGCATAAAACCAACTCCTTTACAATTTTATCATTTATTATATATTTTTTCTTTTGTCCATACAAATCGACCCGCTCTAGTATGTATATAACGAGCCACAAGAAAAATAAATTTTACAGGAGAAGTATTTTTTAGTTGCCTTTACAGTAAGTAGAAGTAAAGCTTTCTTATTGACTACAGAGGATTTTATTGAACTGACATATGTATGTAATCTTAGTAGTTTTAATAAATTTCTTATAAGACAGCGCTTTTTTGTGTTTATTAAGATATTTTTGCTGTCACCAACATCAGCTATTCTAATAGCATTATTTTAAAGCCATTAGAGAGGTACATAATGAAAACGTTTGTTTTTATAATTACATATAAAACATGCAGATGATGGTCTATATATTGCAAATATAAACTTCGCTTGAATGTACCACGTCACATTTACAAGATAACAGTACATTTGTATTGTTCGATGTATACTTCTCTTTCAAGAGCCAGCCATTGTCAAAGTCTGGATCGGTAAAAGCACATGATATCATGTTGGAATGGCTACTGAATTACGTGTAGAATGGTGTTTAATTGAATTTGATCGGATAAAAATGAGAGTTATAATGTATGGGAATTAAGATACTATGAAGTTTTTACTGTTTTTTTTACCAATTTTTGTAATTTCTGAAGCAGTTTTATACCAGAAATGATAAAAAATCCTTAGTTTTATTACCTTTTTTTTAATAGCTGATTCGATTACGAGAAGTTCAAGCAATAATATACCGAAATCGGATGTAAATTAAAAATGATATAATGAAAAAACGAAAACACTGCCATTTAAATAGTTTCGGAAGCAAATTACAACAAAAACATATAGAAATACAAACATGTACGAAAATTTTATAAAGATGTATAGATAGAAAAACTGATATAGAAGTATCATACACAGGTCTATGCAGCTATTTTCTTATGAAATGTTGCTCTATAATATCCTAATTCATATTCCGAACAATTGAAGGTATACTCGGGTATACTTTTTTGTACCTTTATAAAGATTTACAAAGGTTTTCAAAACAAGATTTTTCTAGATTTACGCTTCCGAACCTTAACTGAAATAGCAAATACATAAAGTTGTCCGAAAACGTCCATCATTAGCAATACGCCAACAAATTTTATATAAAAATCAATAAAGAATTGCACCCAATTTTTTCTCAATGTTTAAAAGGTCATATTTTCGAGCCTTGTAAAATAGTGATAAATAAATTTTATTTTTAAATACACTAATTAGTCCGCTTTAATCCTGCGTTTCAATTTTGCTTAACTTCAATAATTTTTTTTATATTTTTCTACCGCTAGACTGGCTTTTTCCCGTAGCTATTTTTTGGAGAAATACACCAAAAAAAATATTTGTTCACTTCAAATACCAAATTCCCTGAATCAAATGTAAATTTGTTCAATTTAGGTCCTATAAAGAAATTTGTAAATTCAAATGCAAAAATTTTTAATAATTTATTTGAAAAAAAAATCACTATATAACATCTACATTAAGTTTCCAAAAAATTGCAGGTATAATCGGGTATACTTTTTTTGTAATTCTGTAAAGATTTATAAAAGTTTTCAAAACAAGATATTTCTAGATTTATGCTTCTAAGCCTTAACTAAAATAGCAAATATATAAAGTTGTCCGAAAACGTCCATCATTAGCAAAAAAATTACACCCAATTTTTTCTCAATGTTTAAAAGGTTATATTTTTGAGCCTGGTGGCATAGTGATAAATAAATTTTATTTTTAAATACACTGATTTGTCCCCTTTTATCCTGCGTTTAAATTTTGTTTAAGCTCAATAAAATTTTTTTTATATTTTTCCACTGTTAGATAGGCTTTTTCCCTCTGTGTGCCGCTTGAAAGAGAAGTATACATCGAAAAATACAGATGTACCGTTATCTAGTAAATCTGAGGTGGGATGAATCATATCAATATCGTTTCCCGTTTGAAAAAAGAAACTTACAAATTTATTTTGCAGGCCTGTGTTATTGTCCATAGCAAATTGTTATATAACTGTTTCATTGTTATCCTTGTTGTTATCGCCACTCGCAATTAAAAATTTTAGCGCAGAGTGCACTAATGATAAAATTGTTTTGCTGTATTTTTGTAACGGAACTTAAGGTGACTGTTTAAACATTGTTTAAACATAATTTATGGTAGAATAACTTATTTTCCGATCGAATGTTTATTTAGGCTACTTCATAAAATTTAAAAAGTAGCTAAAATAAACATTCGATCGGAAAATACAAGTTTCTTATCATAAAATTTAAAAAGTAGCCTAAATAAACATTCGATCGGAAAATAAATTATTCTTCCATAAATTATGTTTAAACAATGACTATTAAACTTCTATGATCGCTCGTAGTCGATTTTTGTAAAAAAACGACTTTCGAAATATATGTTGGCTACAATTTTCTTGCGGTTAAGGCTTGATATGTAAATAAATAAAATAAATAAATAAATAAATAACATATAGAAAAGCTTCCATAATTATTTAACTCAACCATTTCACGATGTGTTTGCTGGGAAAGAAATAATATTCGTACACACCCTCTCAATCTCAAAGATATAAATTATAAACAGAAAACAGCAACAGAAAACTCTTTCTTTTTTTGTTTATGTTGGGTTTTTTATTTTATTTTTTTTTGCTTATAGGCAATTCAAGAAATAATTGTGTTGCAAACTGTTCTCAAATAAAGATAAATTGCGTAATTTAATATGCCAAGTTTCTTATGTCTTTCTGTATTATGTTTTTTTTCTTTCATCTCAATTACTGTTATTATTGTTGTTCTTGGAGTATTTATTGGTCTCATAATAATTAAACTTCATTTTGTTGCCTTAACGTATTCCTGAATATGCAGAAATAAAGCTAAATATGATTTGAAGTATAAACAGTGAAATTTTCCAAGTTCTCAGAATAAGGTGTGTTTCCGCAAACAACGAAATCGTCGACGAAAACGAAATTCCATACATTAGGAACGAAGAAATTTCGTTGCAGAGCTATTTTTCATTGCTAATGTATGGAATTTCGTTTTCGTCGATGATTACGTTGTCTGCGGAAACGAGCCTTTATTCGTTGTGTTACATATTATGTTACGAAACTCAATTTGTAACTTATTTGAAATTCAGACTATTCAAGTTTTGCTGTCGCAGTTTCTATTTTGTGCGAGAGTGATGTTATGTAAATGTTATAAGGAGCTCCACAAAATCAGATAGTTTTGTTCCTTATAGCCAAGATTCCTTACAATTAGAATAAATGTTTTTTCTTCACAGAAATAAAACTATTCGACATGAAAGTAGAGCTCAATTGTTTGTTATTTTCCATATATTTTAGTGCCTGCCAGTGATTTCTTATAAAATAGTAAAAATAATAATAATTTAAAAATTATAAACATCTTCTTAACTATCTTAGAGAAGAAAGTTATTTCTTTTCAATAGTTCTGCCCACATAGACATATTCAAAGCCATTTTTCTTTCGAAACTTTAATTTCTTCTTAAATAAATATTTCTTAATATTATTTGGAATGTTTGTTTTAAAATATAAATCAGTCTCTTTGTAAATAAATAATATGAATTTTCACAAAGTTTTATCCTAAATAGCTTTTAAGTGACAGAAAAGTTATTTTCTTTAAAGCAGTCAACCGAAAATTTAATTTCAAAATGTTTAAGAACCAAACAATAATTCACAATAGAGATGGATACGTGAGTAGCAAGGCACTCAATATAATCCACATTCACGAAAAACTGATGGACGGACAGCGTAGCAAAAACAATACACTAATATAAAAATCATTCATTCAGCTAATAAAGCGGCTACATTGATATTTCTTCATCATATAATTGAAATTTTGCATTAATATAATAATAATTTTCATTTGGGGCTGAAGTGCCGATCGCGTACTTTCTGGGTAAAGTTCGGTACATGATAGAATAATATAACAGGTAGCCGCATAACTAATACAAATTTACATTTTGGGATAGAAAATGTCAAACATTAATAGAAAGGGTATGTGTATGTTTGTATTTTAGAAGCGGCAAACAGACGTGTGGTATTGTGTGTGCAACGTAGTTATTTCACATATACACAACATTTGACAGTTCGTACCATGAAAAAAGTATATAAAAAATAAACAGCTGGCGTTCCAGGGCTACCTTGTATTTTATTCTACCATGGTTCGGTATAATGAATTACACTCACTAAACGCAAAAGTACGGGAACAGCAAAAACCAAATTTTTAAGCCGAAAAGTAACATGAAAGTGTTGTGAAAATAAACAAAAAATAAAAAGCAACATACTGATTTTTAATAGCATTTATAGTTTTTGGATTCTTTGTTGAATATATACAAATATTTTTTGGTTTGAATTGACTAAAATCATGTTTTTCATTTATTATTGTTTTTTTTTCAAACAGCTGACTGTTTTGCACTTTACACAATCAACCCGAAGAAAAACTATGGATTGTTACGTGCAAGAAGAAGAAGAATAATTTTCCTTCATACTCCTTTCATTTACCCAATCATGCAGCACGGGAACAGTTTTCGTGCAAATTGGGATCTTGCGGGATCCCAATGTTGAAAACGTGAATTAATCGATTTTTGTCAAATCCTCTAACAGTCTAAGAAAATGTTTCATACATACAATGAAAATTTTTCTTACATACAATTAAACAGTTTTCATAGATGACAATTTTTATAGAAAAAACTTTAAATGCACGCTTTCTTATGGTGTTGTTAGTTGTCTACAAATCTGATGATAAAAATGATGAGTCCGAATTCGATACTGTGAGCGGTTGTCAATTTGTTAGCATTGGATCGTATTCGAAGTAAAATAATTAATAATATGTTCGTACACAGTTTCAGTTAATGTTCTTACTTAACACCATTTACAAAAAGTGCAATCCTTGACTTAATTTCATATGTATAATGAAATTATTTAATTTTTTGAATGAAAGAGTTTCACGAAATCTGAGAAGTATTTTATATGAAACTTTATGAAACATTCTGTACTAATACAATGAAATCTTACGTTAGCTCCTTATTAATTACAAAATTCATTAATCACCTTTGATGTACGGAACCCTGAAAACAAGCACACCTTAAGGCAAATGCGACTCCTGAAAGCTCACTAGTGAATTGAGCAGTATTTAAAAATTAATTAAATAGTTTCTGTGGAAACTGATTTAAGGAGTTGTTATCAGCAAAAAGCTTTAAAGGATTGGCGACCCTTAAATCTCTAGATGATACTTAATTTTTATTTAAACCATTTTATTTATATTATCGTAACTTAAAAATACCAAAATCTTCTCAAACTTAGTATCAATATCTCTTGTTGCAAATGGTATAATCGCAAGTCCCTTCCACACTATTTACTTAAGTGCTTTAAAGGACCTTTTGCGGCTGCAAATTAATTTGAAATTATTTAACCATAAATGGGGGAGAAGAAATGCCATGCAACATGAACATGCAACAAACATGTTGAAAATTAAGTATCGTTTTTATATACAGAAAGAGGCAATATGGCAAAAAATAAAAAGCCAGCCAGCCAGCCAGCCAACTGCCACAAGAAAAGTTAACAATTTTGGCACCAAAAACAAATCATGATACATACACAATATATAAAGCAACTCCCACATAATTTTAACAAATTTTATGACAAAAACTTATGCAGTACTAAAGTATACATACATACTACTGTATATAACGTAATGCAATAAAAAGCAAAAAATAATGAAAAAATAAAGAAAACGTAAAAACTTTGTTAAGCAACATTTTTGGTATATTTTATTTATGGATAAGGCATGAGGCCGTAAGGAGGTAAAGGTCTGGGTATTTTGTTCCTCATAAAAAGAATAACGTTAAAACAGTCAAAGAACTTAAAAGAAATATTTTTTGGCAATAAGAACAAAACTTCAGAACGTTTTTTATTTTTTAACTTTTTTCCTATGAGTTAAGTGAATTTGGTGTCTGTTCAGGGTGTTGGTTTTAGTTGTCTATTTTTGATACATTTTATTTTATTTAATTTTTTTTTCGCTATTATAAAGCTGGTAATGGTGGTGATGTTGTTGTAATTGCTTTGACTTGGAAAGCTGTAAATCACAACCAGTAGACTCAACTCAGTACAAGATATAACTACAACAACAGCACACAATGGTTAAAAGCAACATCCAAAAAAAAAAAATAAGTAAAAAAAACAATATTCAAGCATTTGTAGTTTATGGTTGTATGTTGGGGTTGATAATAAATTGTTAAATATCCCAGGACATCATCTCCTATTTTTATTTTGTTTATTTATATGCATGTGTAAGTTTAAGTGAATATCAACATATAGCAACATTTAAAGGAATCTTTTATTTATCAAACTCAACTTGAGAAGGAAAGAAACATAAGTAAACATTAAATAGGAGGAGTAACAATTCTCAAGACATCTTCATGAAACAGACACACGTTCTCCAAACAAACACTTTTTATTTCAGCATTGTCACTCAACATTAAAATTATCAAGTCGTTCGTAACATCAAAATGGAAATCTGAAGTAATGTCAAGTTGCACGTCTAATTTGCAGAAGAGATTTTACTTTAATAAATGTGCTGAAATGCTTGACTAAATTTTATATGGGAGGGCCAGCCGCAGGGAGTTATGATAGAAAGAAAATTTATTTATAAAGTAAAACTAAAATGTTGCTAAAATTTAAATTTAATGCTTTTGTGTATTGAATTTATTAGATTTGTAGACAATTATATTTAAGAATCACAATTGCGCGCATGTTTTCTAGGAATAAGTATAACTTTTTCTATGAATTTTGATATTAAAAGTTTGCAAAATATATTTTGAAAAAATTAACTGTGAATCCCCAAAATATATTTTGGGGACTCACAAGGAAGTCATAATGTTATAATTTTTAAAATAATAACACGAATAAATACGACTGCTGTAAGCAACCTCTCATAATTTAGTGTGCAATTGCACGCCTCATAAGCGAAGCGTTAAGGTGGGTACTTCTCTCACTTCACGCGAAACTACTAATTTTTCAAACTTAAAATGGTTCTATTATTATCATATATTGCACTTGTAAAAAATATATACACATACATATTAAGAAAAAATACTATTTTTAACACTCATGACATTTTTAATGTCATTTTTATTATTTAAACTAACTAAAGAACTGTTTTAAAAAGTTCTGTCTTGGACGTCCGTTTGTCTGTATGTACGGATCCTGTATGTGGTCACGATAACGACCGAAAGGCTTCACTAATCGAGTTCTTATTTTTTTACGCTTCAGTATAATTAGGAATAGAAGCATATTTAATTTCACGGTCTAAATGAGATTATGAGGCGTGCACTTTTCGATTTTCCAAACTATTTTAAATTTGAGTCAGTTGATAAAAAAATCAATTCTAAATGCTTGAAATCAAAATGCCAAGAACAAGTGAAAAAACGAAAATAATAGCTAGTTTGTTGTCAATGTAGTTTATCTTTTTAATAAAATAATTAAAATCTTAGCTGAATATCTTTTAAGCAGTGCTTAATAAACTACATTACCCATAAAATTTTTTAATATTGCTAAAACTATTACTACATACAATTTAAGTGGTGACAGCAAGAGCAATTGTCTTGTTTTATAGCATTAACTTTTTCAAAGCTACTGCTACATACAAAAAATAAAAGGAGAAAATTAAGTAGCAGTAAAAAAACAAGAATGAAGTAGCAGCTTAAAAAACTAAATAGTTATCGGTTGATTTGATTGAGGTTTTTGTTTTAAAACTATTACTATAGTTCGAGTTTTATTTTTTATGATTAGAAAATTATGAGGTAGCAGATTATTAACGTGAACGTAATATTTAACATTTCAGTTCAACTCTCCGTGTAGTCAAAAAGTTTTCTTTGTCTACATGCTTCACATTTATCTCTAAATAAATATATACATTTTAATTGAAAAATTAAATTAAAACCGAGCTTAAGCCAAAATAATAAAATTTTTTTGATAAAGATCCATACAGTTCGACTAAAATTCAAACCTTAATTGATAAGTTTTTTTTTTGGGTTATTTTTTTGTGGAATAATTTTATTTACTACTCTCATTTAGTTCATAACAAATATTGGATAAGATTTCTAATTTTGTAATCAATCTAGTGGCTAAATCATGTTATCAACACTTGAGCTATCGTACGAGATCTTTATCTGTTCTTGTTCCAAACTCTTTATATGTACGTATTATTATACGTAAAAAGTAGTAAGTCAACATATGTTCATAGTTCTGGATTTTTTTTATTAAAAATTCGTAAGCAAATTCGTAAAAATCTAATATCCTGGGCATATTTTTGACCGGGCGGGTAACAGTTAAAAGCCAGATTAATTATCTCAAACGTATTTAATAGAACTTGTAAACAAATTTGAAAATCCCAATGGGCTTTTTTTCTCAAGCGATTAATTTAGAGTTTCGTATAAAATTTCACTATATTCGTCCAATGCTGGATGTAGCGTGCATGCTTTAATCGATTAAATTTTCAACACAAGTAAAATTTTTAAAATTTGTTCTTTTGAAATATTGCAAAGGAAAGAATTTAGTTTTGAAAAAATTTGCAGAAAAACGTTCAATAATTAAGCTATATTTTTTGCAAAAATTTAGCGTTTTTTCATCCTGATTTCAAAGTCTTGACTTTGATTTTTTCACGGCTACATGAATTGAGATAACTTAACAACTTCTTTTTAAAATCATAAAATTCTTTGTTTAAAATCATAACATATTTTTCAAAGAAATTTAATTATTTTTGGCTTGAGTTAGGATTTAATTTAATTTTTCAGTTGAATTATATTTTTATTTAGAGATAAATGTGAAGCATGTAGACAAAGAAAATTTTGACTGCGCGAAGGGTTAAACTTACGTTTCAATAGCTCCCGCTAATCTCATGAGAGTTCTTTATCGTTTAGACCACTCGACGAATGTCGGTAACTTGCAGTCAAGAGTTGAATATCATCTACTTTTAATTAATTAATACTGTCAGTTTTAGAGCTGTATTTCATTTAATAGTTATTGATATTCACTTATTTGTTTTGTCTTGTGTTAAACTTTTTTTTATTATTTATCTATTCTAGTATGAATTATAATTGATAATTACAAGTACTAGTGTGTGTGTGTGAATGTTTGTTTTGTTCAGTTTATTTGACCATGTACATCCCTTTTGCTAGGTGCCTTTAGAGTTTAAGAATTATGTTATGAGTTTATTCGAACTGTATGGGCTTATATCCAAAGAAATTTAATTATTTTTGGCTTGAGTTCGGATTTAATTTAATTTTTTAATTAAGTTAGACAAAGAAAATTGTGACTGCGCGGGCGGTTGAACTGACTTTTCGATAGCTCCCGCTAATCTTATCAGAGTTCCTTACCGCTTAGACCACGCGACCAAAGTCGGTGGTTTCCAGTTAATTTCAAATAAACTGAACAAAACAAACATTCACACACACTAGTACTTGTAATTATCAATGGATACAGATCTAAGGCTGACAGTATGAATTGACTGCAAACCACCGACTTTGGTCGAGTGTCTTAAGCGGTAAAGAACTCTATGATATTAGCGGGAACTATCGAAACGTCAGTTCAACCCTACGCGCAGTCAAAACTTTCTTTGTCTACATGATTCACATTTATCTCTAATTAAAAATATAATTTAATTGAAAAATTATATTAAATCCGAAATATAAGCCAAAAATAATTGAATTTTTTTTTGATATAAACCCACACAGCTCGACTAAACTCACAACTTAATTGATAAAATATTTTTTTTTTAATTTTGGCTGTGCTATTAACGGAGATATTTACGAAGTCAGGAACAAAGTCACATCAAAAAACCAAAATTAAACGATTTAAAGCAAAATATCTCTGAAAATATTAGCAAAATATATCTGAAAATAGTAATGGTCTTAAGACACAAGAAATACACTCAACGTGTATTTTCTTTGTGTCTTAATATGCTTTACAACAAGTTAAAATTTATTACAATCGGATAATATTTGTTAAAGTTTTGAGGCCAACAAAGTTTATCATGCATGAGATAGTCAACTTTGATACCCTAGAGCTCGCCGTGCGTCTCAAGAGAGTGATTTCAATTTCATCATTTTTAAAGCTTAGGTCCTCCTCTATGATTGTTACATACATCGTTTTGTAATCGGATCGGAAGATGCAAAGATACAGATTTATTACCATTTTTTCCAATTAGAACCACTGTGCTTGAAAAATGATATTTTAAACTCTCCTAATTATTTACCGAAATTTTCTAGAAGAAACAGCACCAGTTAAGTGTGCAAGGGAATTATTTCAATCCTTCTTGTAAACTTAATATCGGTATCACTCTACTTATAAGTAAGAAAAAATCCGAAAATTTTTAAAACCACAAGATATTAATTTGAGAAATAGCACGTTACTAAATTAGAAAGCTTAAAATTCATTTTGACTGATAATATTTTTAAAAGCTTTCAATTTCATCTTAATTATTTTATGAACGGGGCCAAGCGCATTTTACAGCATTATGATTTTTTTAGACGTATACATACATATATACATATTTTTAATATAATATTAATTACATGGCAACAGAAAAAGTTTTGGTTGCATTTGCAAATTTTCAAGTTTACTTTTAAGTTTATATTTATTTTGTTAGAACATTGTAGTTGTTAGCAAGCAATTTCAAATTACGATTTTTTTAGTTAAATGGCGTTGCTGTTAGTAACTTCACAACATCTACCAGCACTTAATTTTTCCTTTTTTTGGTAATGAAATTCTTGTTGTTGTTAGCTAGTTCTTGGAATTATTGTCTAGTCGTTTGTTGGGTTCTCTTGTGCACCCTTTTCAAACATGCCACAAAGTAATTTTGGAAATATTTTTGTGTATTTTTTTCTTGTCGTAATTTGGTTTCATTTTGGAGAAAACATATTAAATCAGTGCAGACATGCGGGTACACACAGAAAATACTCGTTTAGTCATTAATTTATTTATGCAACCAAAAAAAAAAGAAGGAAAAAAATATATAAGACCATAAAACTCATATAAATGAAATTTATAGTAAAAATGTATTAATTTGTTGTTTTAATTACACAGAGGGAAAGGGTTGTCTAGGAAATCTTACTACAAGGAAGAGGTTATATTTTTAAAAAGCGAAGATTTGGCAATTTTATTAAATTTTTCTCAGTATAAATAAATTTAATAAAATTGTGTGGCAGTTTTATTAAAAATTGCAGACGGATAATTTGCCATAAAGAACAATTAATTAGTATTAAATAGAAATCTGATACTAGCAAAGATGGCAAGGCAAATCTGTACATTATATAAGTATGTATACAAATACATAATTTTAAAACTTTAATTGATATTTTATTAAAAACCTTGTACCTTATATTTCTTATAATAATATGCTAGTTTTCCAGGAAGTGTTATTCACAACTTTTGTGTTTCTATTTATTTTCTCCCACTACTAATAAGCTATAATCTGATTGAAGAAAAAAGTATTATATATATTTACTTTGTTAATGAGAATTTTTTCTTCATAGTTTGCTGTTAAAAGCTTACCTAAGTCTCGGCTGCTGATATAAAATTTTTTGTTTGCTTTTAAATAAACTCTCATACTATTCGCATATATGCAGATAACACACGTCCCATTTGGTATTATGATACTTACTCTAATGCCAACTAATTTGACTTTATTGTATAAGTGTAGGTAATGTTAAAGGGTGTAAAAAAAACTAAAACAATGGCTGTAGACTTAGAGAAAAGAAGTTTAGAAAACCATAAAGTTCAAAAAGGTTATTAGGAAAAGAACAAAAAAAAAAAAGACACAAGGAAAACCTAAAAGAGAATCCTTTAAAAATAACGAACTATTTTACTTTTCTTCATACAATGAAGTCCTTGTATGTATGCTGTAATCTTTTTTAAGCAAACGCCACACAGTGGCTCATAATCGTTCTACGTTGGCCAAAATTCTGTAACTTTTTAGCCGCTTGAGATATTTTAATAATTTTTAGCATGCATATAACTATTTGCTAACATAAGTAGCTTTTGTTTTCATTAAAATCGGCTCAGCAGCAGAGGAACAAGCTGTCTTAAAAAGTCGGCGGCGGCGTCTTAGGAAAAATACTCGGCGGCGGCTCATAGCCGGCTTGAGCCGACTGACAGCGGCTGGTTTTGTATTTCGCGAATTTAGCGAATATTTCACGATAAAATGTATATAATCAATTGCTCTTTTCAATGTTGAACTTCTTTATTACGAAATTTCATTAAATTTACTTTTTGAAGTTTTTTCTAACAAATTTTTATGTAAAATCAAACACCTGACGACTTTCACATAATTTGTAATGTGTAGTACAAATTCGCAACTAAAAAAACAATTAGCCGGATGCAATTTTGAGCCGAGGCTAGCCGCATGGATCGACGGCGGCTTGAAGTTAAATTGAAAGTTGGCGGCGGCTCTTAAGCCGGCTTTGAGCCGATCGGCTTGTTTCTCTGCTCAGCAGCTGCTGAGAAATTCAAGGCCAAAGTTGAACTTTTGAATTTTCTTAACAATTTACATAATAATGTGGGCGTTTTTAATTTGGACCCCTTTTTTATAAAAAAAGTACCTTATATGGATAAAATAATCATTCTAATAATACCTAGGATAAGGTTTTAATCATGTTAGGATAGGCCATTTCTAAAAACTGTAGTCCAATACATCAATCAGTTGCAAAGATATATGGGGTGGGAAGTATCATTTCCACCGCATGTAGCCCGCCATCAGTTTTTTCCTAACTTTTTATCTGTTATTGAAATTAGTTCATACCAAATTTGAAGACTCTCTTAATATATTTTTCCAGCTAGCAGGTAATTATTGATTACTTTGTATGGGGAGTACACATTACCTCTCAAATTAACTAATACAAAATTTGCAGACTCTTACTGTCATAGTTTTTCAGATAACAGGTAATTATTAATTAATAATGGGGAGTACCCTTTCCCCACACCTACCCCATCAGTTTTTAGCCTAAGTTCGTATCATCTCCTCAAATTAGTTCATACTCTTACTATTATATCTTTCGAGTTAGCAAATAACTATTGCGTACTTTGTATATCGAGTACCCTATTCCTCGCACCTAACCCGTAAGCTTTTTACCCAGCTTAGTAAATATGTATGTATGTATATATGTATTGTATTCAAATTGACTGATACCACATTGTGGCGTCCATGCTTTTATAGCTTTCCAGATCGCACATTATTATTAATTACTTTGTATGGGGAGCACTTCTTCCCAGCGTTCTATACTGCTTGGACACACTTCGCATTTTTAATCTAAAAATAATACATAACATATTTGAATATTCTGACTGTTATAACTTTCATGATATGAAATAATTCTTTAGTATAGCCGTGCCACTGCCCACTGTTACACCAACAAGATTCTGTTGTCATGGGGACCTAATATATGTGCAAAGTTGCAAGTTGTTCGGATGTCTGGAAGTTGGTGAAAACTTATCATGCACTTTTATATTAATATGGAGAAAATTGGCGTTCTTTAACAATAATTGTTGAGTAATTTCTTTAAGATTGAACAAAATTGTTCTACGTGCGGATGCAGACGGGTAAAAAAGTATATATATATATATATATATATATATATATATATATATATATATATATATATATATATATATATATATATATATATATATATATATATATATATATATATATATATATATATATATATATATATATATATATATATATATATATATATATATATATATATATATATATATATATATATATATATATATATATATATATATATATATATATATATATATATATATATATATATATATATATATATATATATATATATATATATATATATATATATATATATATATATATATATATATATATATATATATATATATATATATATATATATATATATATATATATATATATATATATATATATATATATATATATATATATATATATATATATATATATATATATATATATATATATATATATATATATATATATATATATATATATATATATATATATATATATATATATATATATATATATATATATATATATATATATATATATATATATATATATATATATATATATATATATATATATATATATATATATATATATATATATATATATATATATATATATATATATATATATATATATATATATATATATATATATATATATATATATATATATATATATATATATATATATATATATATATATATATATATATATATATATATATATATATATATATATATATATATATATATATATAGGGTAAAAGACGTCACTTTTACCTTTTTCTGGATGATTTATTTTATCCCTTTTGCTCTTACATTTAAAATAAAAATAAAATTCAGTGGCCACCCATACCATTTGCTAAAGACTACAATTCTACTAACCATGCAAAAAAAGACCGCATCCCATTATCGTTGATAGTTTGCGAGAAATAATAATTTCTTTCTGATGAAATAGAGATAAATTACCTTTTTTCTAAAAGTATATAAACTGTGTGTGTTTAAGAGCATACCACGCCTACAATTACAAATATTTTTACCAAATTTTTGGGTACCTTAATTTAGATATGTTCACTATTAAATGGCGTTAAAATCTTGAAAATCTGTGACAAAAAATTTCGGTTTTGGACAACCAACTCAATTTCTGAGCCACCATGCGCCGTTAATAAAGGCTTGTATGTATATATGTAAAAATAAAATCTCCAAACATAATGGTACTTGTATAAATGAAAAGAATTACATGAGTATGTACTCATAGTTTAAACGTAGAACCCAACATATTTGGTGCACTATTAATGCGGTGTGTTGTGTGTTTTTAACATTGTGTTTACATAACATTAGGCTTATTAATATACTAAACATATTCTATCATAATCATTGCTTATGTACATACCCCGTAGGCCATGTCTTCGAGACGTCATCGGTGCATTTTCGAAACAAGATCTATAGCCGACGACGAAATGACAACAATCCAAGCCAACTATTGACGATATTATCGAACAAAGGGCACAAATGTCATTGACTACAACGTTGGTAGCACGCTGCAAAAGTTGTCGTCAATGAATAATAATAAAATTTAAAAATGTAATAATTGAATCGAATCCACAACCTCTGCACTGATAGGCTACCACGCTATGTACTAGCCTACCGAGGTGCTTAAAATACTTCGTACAAAAAACGTTTTGTGGGCAACTTAAATTCTTTAATGTACATAAATGGATGTACGACAACATCGATGCAGTTGTTACTCTTGTTGTTGGCAATGGAACCGTACACACGACAGCTATGATGCATGTGTTACTCATGTTGTCGTCAATAAAACAATACAAACGACAACTTCGATGCAGTTGTTATTCTTGTTGTCGTTAATAAAACTGTACTGACGACAACTTAGATGCGGTTGTTTCTAATGTTGACGTTAATAAGGCTTTTTAGCATATATTTTCATAATCTTCTCAGAAAAAATTCTTTATACACGACAACGTATAATACCTTGTCGCCAAACTTATTTCGAAATGTATTTTATAGGCGACAAATCATTGATTGTCTGGCATACATCATCGATGAAAATGTCTTCGGTAACAACAGGGACTGCAGGGTTTGTATACGTATCTATCAATACAAGCATTTAAAAAATAATATGATATACGTGTGAGTCTCTATATGAATAGAAATCGTGTAGAAGCACCACAACGGTATAAAGAAATTCAAAACAGGCCTTTTAAGGATATTGACTACACTGTGCAACACCAAATAAAAAAAATAACAAGGTTCAAACGACTGATCCTGGTAGACGGGAGCAAAAAATATATAAGTGTTTCGGTGTATTGAAACTTTATATCTGGGCTACATTTTTGGAAAGAACTTTTATTCTTTACACATCGTTATAGTGAATCGGCATTAGAAATCTTGGAGCCTTTTATGTAACACACTTGGAAACTTTTATGTAACACACTACGGAAAACAGTTTTTTGGCTGCATATGAAAATTTCCTAGTCGGGATATATATTTCTCTTCTTTCTAAAGCAATATATTCTCGGCAAAAAGTTTTGGGTCGCCTAAAGGGCACTAAAAGGTAAGGATCTAAGCAAGTATATTTGACCCTTTCGAAGGTAGAGAGCAAACCATCTAAAAGGACTCCCTTAGATGTTAAGCTAACAAGAACATTGGGTCTTAGAGAATGTAGATTTTCAGAAAAGACGTGCTTAATAATGCCACGTGTGTTGTATGTGGTGTTGTGTGTTTTTTTATGCGAACGAATAATAACAACTTTTGTTAAGCCTAATCTAATATTAGCATTTATATATATGCTAAACAATACTTATGTGTAAGGGTATGTAAATGTTTATGTAATATAATCCAATGCATAACAACAGAACTTGTGTGTATTATTTGTGTGTGTGTGTGTATGTTTGCATTTCCCTCTATCATTGCTATCAAGTTTTCTTTTTTTTTCTTATTTTTCATTACCTTTTCTTTTATTTAATTAATATTAAATAAAAATAGTAGTGACTTTAGAATAAGGCTAAAAAATAGTACAGTACAGTCTAAAAACTTTGGAATAACACTGAAAACTATTTTTACTATAGATGCTACTATATATAATTATATTGTAAAATATAATACGATGCATTAGTTTTGAAGCAGACAAACCAAAAAATTTGTTTGCCGAACTTCCTCGATACTTGGCATAACTATAGTTATAGTAGATATGATTGTGTATGAAAAAAAAAATTTTTTGTATGATATCTATTTGTTGAGTTATACGGTGCGGATATGTTGCTGTTTTTTAAACAAATATTTGAATTATTGTTTCGAACTAGATAAAAATAAAACAAAAAAACCAATAAAGTAATTCTTATAGGAAATCATCTGGTCTTTTCAAAAAAAGTATTTAATTTAAAAGAAAAGGTGTTCAAGTCGAAATTTTCCAACACGACACGACCCGAACACGAATCCCGGATGTCCAACACGTACGAAACACGCACGCCCAAAATTTTCAAAATGCGAATACGATAGAACATGCATGAAATCAAATCAAAAAACAAAAGTAAACATTTTTTTTATATTCAAAGACATATTCTTCTTCTATTTTAACGTTTCATGTTCTAGTTGTATATTAATTTACATATTTCTGTTGAAAAACAGTAACTTATCAAGATTTGCGCTCAATAGTCTTGTGCGGCAAGCTTCTACGTTCATACATATTTTAATCTTAAAATCTTTTCGTGTTTTTTCGAGTCAAGTTTTCTCAACACGACCCGAACACGCCCATCTGTAGTTCAAGGTGACCAATTGAAATTAAAATTTTTCGAACTTCGACATGCTTTATTTTTTTCCACCAAAATTAGCCTAGCGTGTCCTTTTTACACTGCAAAAGTTTGACAATGGAATCTCTGTAAGCTTAAAATTACACAAATTTCTTTACGTACCTCCCACATTTGAAAAAAACAAAGACGGCAACATTTTTGTACCCCATAACTCTACAAATAAACATCACGAAAAATTTTTTTTGCATATACATTAATAACTATTAGTATGCTAAATGTCAAGGAATTTCGACAAAAAATAATTTTTTTGGTTGTCCGCTATGAAAAAAAGCCTCATGTGTGAAATTTTTATTGATGTCTTAATAAGTAGCTGATGTATCAAATTTATATATGAAGTACTTCTAAAGTAAATCGATTTTTATAGAACTAAATAAGAAAAAGAGATATGCAATTTTATTTTTAAAGAAAAATTTTTGCTCGCTTTTTCAGATTTGTCTCTTTTATTAAAAGCCAATAGAAACGTGATGTTTTGATACATAATTTTTTACTTTCACGCGGAATTTCTTTCAACTATATAGGTTTAACCGTAGACTGCTCCTAAAAGTGTAGGAATTCTACCCTTTGGAACATTTTTGTTCCATATGTAAATTTGAATATAAACTATTTATTTTTCATTTTGTTTATAAGTACAAACAAAAACATTTTATTTATGACTTTTTAGACCTTCTGTGAAGTCGAGTTTTACCGGCTCTCCTTGATGTTATCTGGGATGTCACTTACTCCTTTTCCCAAATACGGTTGAATTCGCCATATATAACATGTGGTTGGTATTTGCTCGTGCACTCAGCTGTTAAGGCTACAGTACACGGAATGTAAAAATCCACATGCGCATGTGGCACTGACGTAATTTTGACGTCATCATGAAGCTACATTTGCTACATGCCGTGTACTTCCACTTTTTGGGACACTCACATGAAGTAAACATTCGTATGTGTACCACATGTAGCTATCAAGACGCATGCGCCCATGTGTATTTTTCACATGCCGTGTATTGCCTTGTTACATGTGAAATGTGACAGGTGCAATTTTTTTCCCTGCCCATGTAGCTGTCACAAATATGTATATACCAGAGGATCGAAATATGAAGTTTTGAAATTACAAAAAAAAAATTTGCAATAAATTTGTCTAAACATTGCAAAAAGCAAATTACTCTTGATTCAGTTACAAAGTCGTTAAATATTGAAAAAAATCTTCACGGACAAAAAACAAAGAGTATAATAAAATTCGTATAGAACAATTTTCTTAGAAGGATCACTCTACAGGTAAGTGGAAAGCTATTAATTCAGCTTAAGTTCAATAGTTGAATCTAATTAAATTAAACTTTATTTGAGAAAGAATATTAGAATAACTAATTGTCAGGCTCAGTACTGATTTCGAGCCCGCTGCGCCGTCACTTCAACGTTCTTTGTTAATTTTTATCACTGGTCATGTTGGATACTAGTGAGTAGGAATATCAACTATTTAGTCAAGTTATGTAAGGAAATAAGATACGAGTAGTAATGTAATTTTTTATTTTCATTTACTCGCTAAAACAATTTTGGTTATCATTACATTCTCCTGCTGAGATAAAAAACTTTTTTATTGCTATGTCTAACTGGTTTATATCTTTGGTAGTTTTTTGGTAGATTTTTGTATTCATTGTTCAACTGGATAATTTACATAGAAAATGGATTTTATAAATTTGAGTAAAATAACACATACCTGCGAAATATGCCAACATGGCTGTTAGGACGACTGATATTAAAATTAAGGCGATACTCAAACATTTCCAGGAACAACGATGCTGGCAACGTTTATCTATGTGAAACCTGCAAAAACGAGAAAAAACAAATATTACAAAAAATGTAAGTAAGTAATTTTTTTTATAATATACTCGAATTATTATATTG
Organism: Panzeria rudis; assembly: GCA_956483635.1. NCBI lineage: Eukaryota > Metazoa > Arthropoda > Insecta > Diptera > Tachinidae > Panzeria > Panzeria rudis. Next base: position 48,689,404 of record OY101448.1, on the reverse strand, counting down.
TATGTAATAATAAAAAAATCGATATGAATGCCCATTAATCAGACATAAGGAGCTTGTTAATCGATCGGTGCAGCGTATTTTCTAAAATCATACCAAACTTTTTTTAATAGACCTTTAGCTCATTTATTAGAACCTTTCAAAGTCATTTACAAAAAAAAATATTTTTAAATTAGACTTTTTAATAAAAACCATGTAGTCTAAAAATATCTAAAATAATTTAGCTCTAGCCTGCTCTTAAGAAATAAAACTGTATTTCACAACCTTTTAAAATTGATTTCAACTAAAAATTAATTTTTAATTCATTTTATTTTCTTTACTTTTCCTGTTTTCTCTGCATTAATTGAACAAGCATTCTATTTATTTTAATACTTTTACGTCCTTGTTATTTTAAACATACATTTACGTTGTTTTAGTTGTTGTTAATTTATTTTTATATTAAAAAGGTTGTTTAAAATGACCATGTTAGTTAGAGCCATATTGTGTTAACACTCATACTTATATAAGCATACACATACATATAAATTTTATATCTGCATGTACTCGTACATATTAATGTTTGTTAACAGAAAACATTTAAACACTGTTGACACATTTAAGTGAATGTTTTGTATCCATTTTTCTCTTTTTATTTCACTCTTTTTCTTTGTAGATGAGTTCATACGTGTATGTATGCTTTTTTGTTAATCTTTTTTCCTTGTTTTTTTTATAGGTTGTTGAGGACATACACTGGTCATATGTATTAATTTAATTAAATTTTTTATGGCTTTTACAGCAAACAGAATAAACAAGTTTTTATATAAAGAACACACTTTTACTTAAAACAAGCTTTTTAGAAATTAAATTTGCACAGATTCTGTCATATGTGTAGTTTCTGTTGGTGATTTTTTCTAAAGAACATGTTTAAAATAAATTAATATACATACATGTAAAAACATAAATACCTTCACTGTACAAGCAAAATTTTCCGAATAAATATTAAAAATACAGTAATTTGATTAGTATTAAAAAAACACTACAGGCTAACTTGAGCTTGGATCAAGAACCTATCACAAAGTATCTTAGTTATGGCAATTGACATCCTCCAATGACAACGCCATGTAAGTGACAATTCTCGAACCGGCTGCTAGTCCTTGTGAACGTGACTTGTCTTGTGACAGATTCTGCGCTCTCTAGAGTATATCTTGGGTAGGGTAGGTTCTGTGCCCTCTAGGGTATATATTAATCATGTTTATACATTTAACTGTAATATACGACCGACCTAGTTCAGAGAATGCTTAACGGATCCTAGTTAACCCATCTGTGACATCCTTTCTTACAACCCTTTCACTGACATCCTGGGTACAGCTGTACCACTATATATTTTATATTGAAAATATAGTCTATTACATTGAAAACAAAAGAGATGTTAAGTTTTTATATGCTTTGCATCACAAAATTTATTCGCAATTTTTACATGAATGTTAAACGATGATATGCTGAGCAAATGCAGGATAACTACATTTCAAGCATATCTGCCATGTTTTAAGATATCTTCTGTCATAAATTACACACACCGTACAACAGCAATGTTTTTAGTACAATTGTGCCAAGAATAGCAATGAAGGATAGATGTACGTTTGCCAATCGTCATCGCTGTAAGGGACATGTAAATACAAAACAAATGCCATAATTTTACTCTCAGATATATAATATAGGCATTCATAAAGTTTTAGCTCTGTAGATGCATAAATATTATAAAAATTTAGTTTTCAAAATCCGAATTGGTACAACTGTACCAAGAATGTCACAGAAGCGTTATATTATTTAAAGATTGAAAGAGCACATTTAGTAAATGGCTAAAATCATTTACGTTACACATATCGTCTCTACCATGTCAAACTATCTAATATGCAAAATAAATTTCTTAGCTTCATTATCTTAGTCTATATTATAGACCATAGTCGCTCATACTGGCACCAGTGTGCCGAACATTAATCGGCTCGTATATGTATACAGCCGAATGAAAGCAAAAGTACTCACCAAAGAGTTAAAAATAAACAACAACTTCATTAATTTGTATGAAATTTTGTTGTTTCTTTACGTTGTTGTTTTTCTTTTTACTGGGTACACAGTGGAATAATACTTACACATGCTCATAAACACTACTATTAAATTAAAAACTCATTTCGCTCGATCGTCAGCAATGATAGAGGCACTACGACTCACACGTACGTGTAAGAAACTTTTGCCGATCAGTACACTTCTTCGGACTATCTGTTCCCGCAGTAGCATCTGAGTTAGCTTTTACTTAAGCTGTGTTCTCACTATGTGTATTTGTCTTATGGAATGTCACTTTTTTATACACATGTGATTTCATGTGTATGTCAAAATTTGCGGTTTACATAAGGTTTATAATTTTTGTGTTCACCTGTTGGTATGTTACGTACATTTGACATAACCTATAAAGCAAAACAATTATAAAACAGCCGAGTGGTTATACATATTTTATTGTTATATATACTTCTTTTATTTAATTTTACACTTATTTTATTTAATTTAATACTTTATTAATTTAATAATTATTTTATTTCATTTTCCCGTCCGCAAACAATTGCTTTATTAAAAACCAGCTGATGTCAGATGCTTTGTGACTTCATAATAGAGCTTGTTCTAAATCATGTGAACTGTACACAGAGAAATAACACAGGCTATTGTTTGAAGGGGTTCAGACTATATGTACAAATTTACCATGTGAAAATATGACATTCCATATGGCAAATACACATAGTGAGAACACAGCTTTAAGCAGGCTTTAGGCTATCTGCTTCCTCAGTGCTCTTTGGACTAGCTTTTCCCTTAGTAGTCCTCAGGCTAGCTGTTCTCCTCGCAACGGTGTTGCATTTTCCTATCAAAAGAAGATCCTTTTTCATTTTTATATAAAGATATAATCCCGCTGTCAAATCCGTTTCCAGGAAGTATCAAAATACTCCAGCCAATAAGAATTAGTGCATCTTCTCCGTATAAATATTTATTAAGTACAAGTTGGATTTGCTGGCCCCAGGAAGGGAAAAATAAATCTTATTATCTACTTAAGGTTCATGAGCACGTAAGTAAACCCTGGATAACAATAAGCGAGCTCAGCCAATGACTAAACTACGCTACAACTTACATAGATGTTCGATTAAAATCAAATTATCACAATAAAGAAACAAATAGATTTTTTTTATTATTTAGTACAACGTGTTATAAAAATTCAATTTATTCGAACCACAAGCCATTCATACTTTTTCCTTTAAATATTTTTGAATAAAACAGCAACTAAATAAACAAATAGAAATAATTAAAGTGTCATTGCAATTTTCACAAAATAAATACGGAAGACTACAGTGCCTAAGCACATGTTGATATATAGAATGTAAATGAAAAACAAACAAACAAACAGAAGTGTCACTACCATATCTAAACCAATACAACATGTATGTATGTGAGTAAGTATTTAAACAACTGAAAAATGCAACATCGCACCTACAATTAATTGCCATAATTCAAATTGTGTATTTAGTTAAAGCAAACAAAATACATAATTCCAGCAATAAAAAACTTCCGCCCATTCCCCTCTTAGAGTACTCGGGTGGCATGTTACTGACCGTAAAGATTTTACAAAATAATTTCCACATGTAAAATTCATAAATTTTATTTTATTTTTTTCTAACACCTTCACTTTTGTATGCTTAATGAAGCTTTTTCTATAACTAATAGGATTTTTTGTTTAAACTACAACGGGGGCATGAATGTGTGTTGCAAGGAAGTAAGCACAAGTGTTCCTGACAATTTACACAAGCTACTCATCGTTAAAAACTAACAAAATCATGCAGAAATGCATACACCTTTGCATTTGTTGTCAGCTGAAAGTTGAAAAAAAACGCAATTATTCATTTTAAGTAACAACATATTGCTTTAACACATAATCACACCATTAGACATACAGCTATGCACGTAATACCTTCTACATGCAAAAATTATTTGCAACGTTTAATAAAATATTCTACTCCTTATTTTACCATCTATTCGCACAATGTTTATAGTGTTTCTTCTTTGTAATGCAGATACGTTTTTTGTTGTTTTATATTTACGAGGTTTGATATTAAAAACATAAAAAGAAAATAATGAAGAAGTTTAAATTCAGTGTAAATTTATGCCAAAAATTAACCATCAGCAAAATTACGTACAAACAGGCACATACAGGCATGTACAAATTTGTGTACTCATAGCGAAGAAATTAAGTATCATACATTCTCAATAGTGAAAAAATAGGGCCTAGTTTTTATATTAAGAGATTCAAAAAATTTTTAGACAGGTATTTTTTAAGCTAACTGGAAATCAGTAGTGCTGATTAGGGATGGGCAAAAAATATCGATATATCGATATATTCTCAAAAATAAATCGATATATATCGTCGATATTTTTAATTGAAATATATCGATATATCGATATTTTTCTCTAAATACCGAATTCGATATTTTTTTAACTCAATCTCCATTAAATAGAATACTCTTAACAAAATCTTTTGTTTTACTTGTAGTATTTTGTGTAATCGAAAATTTTTCTTTCTTTGAGCATGATTTTCTTGATGTACGTTCCATGAAATATTGTTGAAACAGGAAGGAAGTTAGAAATTTACTCTTTTCGGGTTAATTATTTATAAGGGAAGTACTTTTTGTGTTTAATTTTTAAGAAATTATGGTATTATGTATAAATAATCATGCTTGGATATGTATCGATATATATCGAAATATCGAAATTTTTATTCGATATATATCGATGCCGATCGATATTTAAAAATATATCGATATCGATATATCATCCCTAGTGCTGATAGGTTCTGCTAATTTGATTAGATATTCTAATATTTCACTCTTAGTAATAATTTGAGTTTAGGAATGTCCTTAGGTTAGGTCTCTCTTTCTGACTTTCCAAAGAAGCCATTATAATTCAGCCTGAAATATTGGCTATAAGGGAGGCGGGCAGGGTGTTGATTGACAGGAGTGTTCAAGGGAGAGTCTGCATCTTCATGGACACTCAGGCGGTACTTCTGTCTCTAAGGTCATACACTACTTCTCCTACTTTAGGTAGACAGTGCAAGGATGTGCTATCCACTTTAGGTGGTCAGACAGATGTTACCCTCATCTGTGTTCCCGCATATAGCAACTTTCTTGGCAATTAATAGGTAGGTGAGCTGTCCAGGGCTTGGGCAATGCTATGGACGCTTATACTGCTGAATCGGTATCCATTCCGTTTGGCACTATTAAAAACCATATTTTCAAGTATTATCGGTAGAAAGCTGAAGGCAGGTGGCGCAAGTTGAGCACGTGGAAGGTGGCTAGGAAGATGTGGCCTTGCTACAACGATAAGCACACATTACAATTAACTAAAATGAGCCGTAGGGAAGTCTGGATGCTTGCCGCAGTAGTGACGGGGCTCTGCGTGATCGGCAGAAGTGCTAGCCAAAAACTTACGTCCGCATACATAACGAAAACTTGGCATAAGTAACGAAATTAAGCATAAGTTAGGAAATTAAACGAAATGCAGATGGCAGATAAATAAAATTCTTCTGAAAACTTTACTATTTTAGAAAATCTGCTCTCCTGGATACATTTTTGGGCGAGCGCGTAACAACTAAAAGCAAAATTAATTATATAAAATATATGTAATGTAATCTGTAGGAAATTTTGAAAAACTCGAAGGGTATTTTTTTAACGATTAATTTAGAATTTCGTAGAAAAACTCATCATTTTCATCTAGTGATGGCTGTAGCAGCCATGCTTTAATCGAATTCAGATTTCAACTGCAGTCAGTTTTGAAGTCTAATTTTTTTAAAAATGTTGAAAATAAAAAATTTTAGTTTTGAAAAATGTTTGAGAAAAACGTCGAACAATTAAACTCCATTTTTTGTCAGAATTTAGAAATTTTTCACTCTCATTACAAAGTCTTGAATTTGATTTCTTTTCTCGACTACATGAATTAAGATAACTAAAATATGTTTTCCGCATGCTATCGAGGATTTGTTGAAAATTATAAAATAAATGTATATATTTTTAAATTTTGGCTATGCTATTACCGGAGATACTGGCGAATTACCAATAAGCCAAAAGCGATAGAAAAGCCGCAGGCCAACATCGAACGCGAAATTCCTGGTTGTTCGGCCACTTTTGTGTGCTCGAGTCATGGAAAATTGGGTCAGAGTATTCACTCATACTAGCGCATCCGCGGCAGACATTTACATAATGTCGTATACCATAAATAATTGCATTGATTGTACCTTTATTTGAAATAAAAACAGATCCATAACTAGCCTATACGTTTTTGAATTGAAAAACAGAACGCATCGATTTAATAAAAAAAATACATTTCAAATATTTGCCCCTTTTTCTGAAGAAGCCTTCCAACGCTGTGGCGAAATATTGAAAATAAATTACAAACTTTTTATAAAAATAAAAAACCTCAAAGTCAATTAATGCATATAAAAAATTATAAAATTAGAGGAGGCAATAAGGCGAAGAGACATGATTTTACCGCATTTTTTGATGCTTCGAAAGAAGCGCTATTTTAGGTAAAAAGCAATAGCTCCCAAGTGGGACATCGCATACAAAACTCGTGCCTTTTCGAAGCGTTCTTCAAAGCAGGAGATACTACAACAACCAACAGCTCTTGCTGAGAAAACGGCTTTGCAGTAGTTTTAGTTAAGTACTTATATAGTTTCTTGTTATTGCATATGGTAACAATAGCGGTTGAGAAATCTGAATATAATTCTAATAAAGCCCCAAGGAGAATCCTTTCTCTGCGCATGCCGTCTACAACCCTAAAGCCAATAACATCTGAAAGTTTTTGTTGATCTATTGGCTAGCAAGTTAGTTGTCCTCTTGGTAAAACTACTTCAGAAATTTTCAAATTCTATCACACAAACTGGGACCCTACAGGGTAAAAATTCTTGAGCGCCGTAAAGTATGTTATGTTATAAAGTATGTATCTTCCAGAAGATTTGGAAGACGAAACTACCACGTTGTTGTTGAAATTTTCAACGCAGCTATTACTTACTTAAAAAAATTGTTCACAAAGTTTATACAATAAATAATGTTGGATTCGCGTCTTTATTAGTAAAACCGAGTCCACACAGGCTTTACCTCGCGGATCTTAATGTCATCTAAAGTATATCCGTTGATTATAAAAAAGTTTTTAGACATCACGTGAGTCTCACAGATTAGTATTTGTAATATAACATGTAAAAAATATTCAGGTATGTGATGAAAATCGATTCCGAAAACGAAGCAATTTTCAAAGCTGTTTTTTAATAATATTTCTTTATTAAAAACAATTTTATCACATATATTATAAAAAATATTTCTTTATTACAAAATAGTTGTATCACAAAAATTAAAAAATTTAAAAAAAGTGCTTCGTTTTCCAAATCGATTTCCATTACATACCTGATTATATATTGCCGACAAAAAAGGTTTAATATACGACCCCGTTCTGTAAACCGGATCCGAGTAAATTTCTCGTTTTCCAAAAATAAATAATGCCCCCATTGATGTATTTTAAGTCGTATATAGAAAATTAATTTCCGATATAATATTTTAAGCCCTAAAATATATGGAACTGCAAAAAAATCTGAAAAAAGTTTGCTATTAGTGGATTTAATTTCTGTAAATCGAGCGTTTTTAAATCGACTCGGTTTACAGAACAGGCAGTGTAATACTTATATTTTATCCCAATAAGTAAAACTAATATAAGTATTACAGTTGTCTTCTAAAATAATTACTCGAATATAAACTTATGAATCTAATATGATAAAACTTTATTTCAAAAAGTACATTTTTTTAGTTTCCCTGGAACTTTTTTGACTCTTCATTTCATTCATTGCTTGTTAAAGCAACCAACTATTATTTAAATAGTTATTCACTTCTTTATGTTCATGTTGATTTTTACTTTACTCTTCTCTTAACTCTTTCTATATTTTCAAAATGCAAAAAGTGTTCATCATAGAACATGCTTTGGTAAGCATTTCATTAAAGGATGTGCATGCAATACTAGCAGCAACAACAAGACCTACAGCAGCAGGACCAGTCCTCGTAGCAATATTAACAACAATATAAAATTGCTTACTATATTCTGCAATTGTTGTTTATGATACTCGTTTTGCTGTCATGGCTACATGCCTGTAATACTTATTTTTATTTTTGCTATTAAAGGCTTGTCTTAGAAGCCGCCCACTCTCAAAAATCCATTACAAATATTGTTGTTACTTCTTGGGCCTTTTTTCTTATTTTTTTCTTTTTTTGCTCTTTCGCGCCTTATGCTGGTTTCATTCTTGTTTTAAGCTCTATCTATTTAAAAAAAAATTTATTGGAGTTTTTGGGTTGTATTTTATTTTAATGACAATAGACTTTGTAATGACATAAATTGCCTGTAAATTGTCTTTAAACATTTAATGAAGATATTAAGACAGACTTGGTGCTTCATGAAACTGAATATCGGAGAAAAAAATTTGATTGATTTAATGGTTGTTTGATTAGGGTGTGACTGAAGAGGTTTACAAATAAAGTATATCCTAAAAAATTTTAATTGTTGTGGGTTAAGCCACTCTATATCTTTGCGTTTCGTTGGTGCTTGTCAATTCATCAGTACACTTTCAATAACTACGCTTGAAAACTTTTAAGTCTTGTAGGCTTATATAAAAACTATCATAGAATAAATGAGAATTACAAACTACAGATTTTAAAACAACACAGCTTTATAAAATTAGCCAACTTTTGGTTGACACTATATATATTTAAAAAAAAAAAAATTTTAAAATTGTTTTAACAAGTTGGCTTAAGTTTCGTTTAACTATTTTTTTTATTTAAGACTGAAATTCCAAAGCATGTAAATTTTGAACATTCAAAGAAAAATTGTTGGCTGTACCGAGGGTTGAACTGACATCAGATGTCTCGAGACCACAACAGTCTTCTCATCAGAGCCCGTTTACCTATACTGCCAGCAACGGCAGCAACATCAATCTAGTGAAAATCCTATTAATTTAGTCAACCCAATTAACAGATATGTCGCCACATCTCGTACAGCCACAAAATTTGTTTTTGGAATGTTCAATATTTACATGCTTTACAATTTCTGTCTTAAATAAAAAAATAATGTAATCGAAAGATTAAATTAAAAACGAGCTTAAGCCAAACTAATTAAAATACCTTTGGATAAAAAACCATACAGTTCGACTAAAATTCATAACTCAATTATTAAATTTT